>JASAMZ010011671.1:0-24048 GCA_030248115.1 Linhomoeus sp. GSCO2_2
TCCAGCATTCGCCCGCTCTTCGCGCTCCCCCACTCACATTGGCTCTAACCAAATACTCGAGATT
This sequence comes from Linhomoeus sp. GSCO2_2, assembly GCA_030248115.1. NCBI lineage: Eukaryota > Metazoa > Nematoda > Chromadorea > Monhysterida > Linhomoeidae > Linhomoeus > Linhomoeus sp. GSCO2_2. Next base: position 65 of record JASAMZ010011671.1, read on the forward strand.
TGCTCCCTGCAAGGCTCCCTCATTGTCAAAGTGACGGGGGTCTTGCCAGCCAAGCTGTTGATGGGGTGAGGTAGGCCCTTCATGATGAAGATCCCCACCAGGGCCACCATGGGTTGGGTCACCACCGGGACCACCCGGGGCCTGCCTCTTCGGGATTGACTTTAGGACCTCTTGTCCATTTTCGGCTGGTTCCTCTTCGCTAGCTCTGCTGAGTAGAGTTATCACAAATGTGAGACGGCTCTGTTGGTCGTACTCTCCCTGGCGTTGCTGGGCATGTTGCTGCTTGGCTGTCTGGCCATCGTTCTGCCTTTGTTGGCTCGATGTTCCAATTGGTGACTTCTCTTTTGGTAGTTCATTGCTGTTGCTGGTCAAAATGGCTATTGACCTGCTGCTGTTGGCCTGTCTCTCCCTGTCCTTGCTTCCCCCTAGGGTGGGCTCCCTTGTTGTTTGCCTGATTGGCCATTGTCCTGCTGTTGCTGGCCTGGCTCTTCTTGCCTTTGCTGTCGCTGTGATAATTGTTGCTGTTGCTGTTGTCCTGTCTGGCCATTGTCTTCTTGCTCTTGTTGGCCTCCCTTTCCCTGTCCTTGCCTCCCTTTGGAAGGGCCTTCTTGTTGTTGGTCTGGTTGGCCATTGTCTTTCTGGTTTGGATCGACTTGGCCATGGGGCACCTGTGGTCCATTGGTCCCTCCAGTCCCTCCATACTTGAATGATATTCCCAGCTGAGCAAGACGAGCCGAGTACGATTTATTCTTACTTGATCCGCACTGGTCCGGTGGTAGGAGGTCAGTCCGGAAGACAACGTACGCCATGGCGTTTGGGACCGATTGGCGCTCAAGCAAACGGATGGTTGTCTCTTCGTCTTCCTCCCAATTCTCAACTGCCGCATCGAACGCTGAGCCTAGTCTTGTGCCTTTGCTAATCCTTCTACCAACATGATTCTCCGCCTGGATCATCTCTACGTTGTCGCAGTTCACCAAGCTGCGCTTGATTGGGTTCGCATTGCAAACCGTCACAGCTGGGAAGTCAAGACTGTCATTGGTTTTCATGGAGACCTGAAAGTGGTGCGTGTATTAGATATGTGCACTACATATGATTCAGTGCTCTTAGCGGTAAAGAGCACCCTCAACGTACCATCACTTGGGTGGGAAATGAGTAGTAGCGGTTGACGAGCGTGATTCCGTGGGCCACTGTCATAGTCAGCCCCACCACAAAGACTGTCGACCAGAGGACTTTGAAGAAGACAAAGGAGGCAGTATACGCCTGTGGTATACCCCCAACAGTGCTGGACTGCAAGAACCGCCCCAGCACGGAAGACACCCGACTTCTCCTCTCACTCTTCTTTGGCGTCATGACTTTGGTGCAATTGGAGGCTCCTCCTTTCTACCGCATGGGAAAACGATGATTAGTCTTCTGCAGTGGTTGATACTAGGGATGGGGTCAATCCCGTTCAAAAGCCACGAACGCAGACAGATACATAAGCTCGCTGCGAAGCATGCCGTCAGTGGAGACCGGTGGCTCAACCGGCGCTTGGCGACCGTGTCATCCCGTGCGGATTGATGCACTTAGGCGACGGAGCAAGCAGCGGAACCGAACCGACGAAACAAGGCCCACTTTGTTGATTGGATTGACCTATGTACTGAAGTGATCGGCTACTGTACGCTCTTCCAGTAGTGTCGACCATAGGAAGAATTGTGGCGGGCGCGTGCTGGGTACATTCCTGCCCAACAGTCGGAACGTGGCCGGCCACCAACTACAGTGCGCAGGCCGTGCGTGCGAAGAGCTTTCACGCTACCTATAGTGCACCTGCAGAGTGGGTGTGTGTGTGGGTCGCTTTACATTCTGTCGAAGGACACAAATGACAAAAATTAAGTTGGATTGTTGATTCCCCGTTATAACAACAAGAAGGGCAAGGAGCGTCACATGGATATTCGTGGCACATGGGCATGCCTGCACAACGTTGCGGACGATCACACTTGGGATGCACATGCTCTGCACGCACAGTCTGCGACTCACTCAACCGCCTGTACTTTTGGTGCTATAGCAGGATCAACACAGACGAACCGAGTTCGACAATGAACTGTACTGTACTGTACTGCCATCTGCTTGACATCGGACTTGGCGATGTGTCGGTTTGATGCCCTGGTTGGGAGAGAAGCAGTCCTTTCAGCGATACGCAAAGGGCAGAGGGGGCGACTCCGCCACAAACGAGGGCGGCGGCGGCAGGTCCCAGACGTCTTCAGCCGCTTTGCCGTCGCCGTCCATGTAACCGTAGCCTTTCGATGGGTGGACGCGGCTCGAGCGCCTCACCTCTCCGTTGTCGTTGTCGTCGTCGTTGTGGTCGTTCTCGGCATGGCATCCTGTGACGGCGATGACGACGAGAGCGAGCAGCTGAAAGAATTCTACGGCTGAGACGGCCGACATGCCCAGGTACAGTCCCAGGCAGCCTCCCAGATCGGCCCACAGCTGCGTCAGGGGGTAGGCCTCGTCCTCGCGCACCACCTACATTAGAAGAATTGGAGTCTCATTTCGAGGGAGTTGAATTTCCTCCTGTTTATACACGTGATCTTGCATATTCGCATACATTGAACTGCATACATATTTATGTATGGTGCACTAATCTTCTCGCAACTTTTAAATTAAAGATAATTCTGACGCACAGGGTTTTCCAAGCGCAGTACCCAAATTCTATGGTGTTGCCATTTTGTCACGGTAGCAATTCTGTTTGCACCCTTCGCGGATTTTATTAATATACGTACCTCATAGGTGAGACTCTCGTAAAAGACATGCAATCGGACGAGATCTCGATTGACAGCCTCCTCCTTCCGGCGATAATGGAACAAGATGTCAGGCAGCTTTTGGATCCCGAAAAAGTTGACCAGCTTCAGGTTCGAGAACTGCTTTGATGGCCACTCGGCCAGTGATGCTCTGAAACACACTTGTTACGGACATCGGACAGAGGTCACGACGATGCAGTGAAATCGTGTACATACTTCGTCAGAAACAGCTCCTCGTCGCACTGTGGAGGGCAGTCGCAGGCCAGCCTGCTGGTGCCAAAGCCATACTTCTTGTCTTGGTCCTTCACCTCAATTGATTCTACTGCCAGTCTTTTCTGGACGTTGATATAGCAGAGGCGGTCGCGCTTGTCCAGAAAGTCACAGTGGGAAGCCTTGAAGAACAAGCCAACAATTTAGCACGATTGGGAACAGCAGCAAGCCAAATACTCTGCCATATACAGTAAGAATATCGTGTAGCTACATGTGTTACCCAGGCTGGCCCATCATTGGCCATGAGGCAACCACATTCTTCATACAGGTGATGACTGAAGCAGGCGTCTCGGCATTCGTGAACGGTATAGGAGGAGTCGTTTCGTACGAAGGGACTGAAAGCGCTCCCCGTGCAATTCGCAAGTATGAAAATCCAAAATCGCTCAGTTCCCCACCGATATCGCTCTGGAAAGCGATCGTCCGTGCAGTTGCTTTCGAAGGGAGGTCTCAGTCGTTTGATGGTCTTCCGTGTCACTGCCACTGCAGTCATCATGCCGGGAGGGGCAAAGAAGCCGATCTGTTGAGGCTTTGCCTTCACCTTTGAACTGTGCACCGACACACTGGCCGCGTACTCGGGCGCCAGCAGACCAATGTACTGGGATGTGTTGAGGTTCAGAGTCAGCCTCAAGCCGAAGTGGTTGCCGTAGCTCCGCGTCCTCAGCACTTTGGTGAAGTCTACAATTGAGAGAAGGCGACGCGGCCAATAAACTGGCGCTACGATACGGCTGCTACATCAATAGCCTTGTTTGCTTCTCAAGGGCAAACCGTTCCAACAAGACGTAAGTACCTACATATGTAGGAATCGATCATTACATGAAATGCCTAGAGCAAATTAGATTTGACAAGATATGTATCCGTATCAGTCACAGTAAACAGCACCCGCCACACCAACTTTTGTGAAAGGCACTGTTGAAGGTGAAGCAATTGCCATATCTCGACTCGTAGAAGGTGTAGAAGTCGTCAGGTGTGCATCTGTAGTTGTCCAGAGTGCACTCAACGATGAACTCCTCCGCGGTGTAGACAAACTCTCTAAATTCCTCTTTGGAAATGTCTCGAATCAAGGCCGAGACGTCGCTGAGATCCTCCGTTCGGCTGTACGATATCATCTGTCGGTAGGCCTTCTCGGTGAGCTAAACAGGACACTGACCACTGTTTGAGTCTTACTCCCGTCCAAGTTACTGCATTTTGCAAACTTCAGCAGCTTACGTTGTTTCCAACGAACCAGTCCACGTTGGCGCCCTGCAAAGCTCCTCCGTTGTCGAAGTGGTCGGCATCGCCATGACCCAGTGGACCTCCTAGATGTGGAGGTGGTGGGCCGCCGTCATGACCACGATAGGTTTGCCTCTTCCTGGCAACTTTCAGTTGCTCCTCCCCATCACTCTCTTCAACTACTTCCAGGTTGCCAGCATCCCTTTTATGTCGACGGTTTGAGAATGTGGGTGGTGCACCGTCTCTTTGGCTGCCGGGCCCAATGGAGTTGCCATGTTGCTTCAGCTTTCCATTCTTTCCATTGATTTGTCCACTGCCTGCTCTTTTGCCTGAATGGGACCCAAACCGTGATTAACTGTGTGGCCAACTATGGTGGCGTTTCGGCCAGTGTTTGTGTGCAATCAACATACCTGAATCACCATCGCGAGCAGCAGATCCGCGGAAAGAACCACTCTGGCTTTGATGCACGCGGGTTTCAACCCTGGAAAAAGCTTCAGAATCGGAATCCTGTTGTGGTCTGCCGCTGTGGAGATAGGTCGACTCCGCAAGGTTCTCTGCATTTGTAGCGCTTTCAGCCTCTGTCTCTGGGAAATAGTCCTCCTCATCATTGTAAGAGTGACTCTCATTACTGTCGGTCACAAAATTGTAGTCTTCGTATGGAATGTATGTCTCAGAAAGTTCAGGTTTATCATCAGTAGGATTAGATCGTAGAGGTTGGGATTGCTGCTGCCCATCTGTTTTGCCATGATCCCTCGACTGCTGCCCTTGCCTTTCAAGACTTTTCTGTCTTTGGGCTGTGGTTTGCTGTTGTTGTTTGTCTCGTTCGTTGTGGGCCTGCTGTTTTAACCACTGGTCTGGTTCTCCTAGATCTTGCTGCCACTGCAGTAGATCTTGTGGTTGATGGCCTGCTTCACCAAAACCATGCTGTTCTTGGGTAGGTTTACCTCTACCTCGCTGTCTCCATTGGGATTGCTGGTCTGTTTCAGTTGTAGTTCCCTGCTGCTGCAGCGATCGTCTTTCTGTGTGCGATTGAGCTACGTCGATCTCTTTGGTTGCCTCTGCCTTACCTTCGTGTTCCAGCAGTGGCGGTTGAGGTTGTTGTGTTGGTTTACGGATCTCGTGTTGTTGCGTTTGGTTGGGTGGATGCGTTGGTTCTGTTGGGTCGTTCCGTTCATGTGGTGGCGTATGCGTTCGTCGGGCTGATTCCTTGGCCGCTCGTGGTTTCACTAGGCGTTCCTGCCTCTGGAGTGGGCCTTGTTGCTGGCTTGATTCGTCACTTCCCTGATGTTGCTGGGTTGTTTCTCCTTGATCTTCCTGGCCCTGCGGTGGTCCCTGAGATTGTTGGTCTGATTCACCACTAGTCCGGAATGGTTGAGTGGGTTCTAATGGGCCTTCTTGCCTCTGGGGAGTGATTGAAACGCCACTGCCCTGAAATGGTTGCGCTGTCTTTACAGGGCCCTTCTGATCCTGAAGTACGACTTGTGGCAGCTGGCTAGTTTGTTGTTGAGTTGGGTCTATTGGAGCTTCCGTCTCGTGTGACAGTGCTTGAGTCCCTTGACTTGATTCATCACTAGACTCGTGTGATTGGGTTGGCTGTACCAGTCGTTTAGGGTGTTGCGTTGGCTCAACTGGCTCCTCATGTTTCTGCCCGAAAAGTGGGCCAAGGCGCTGGTCTGTTTCACGAGAGACCTGTGGTTGCCGGCTTGGATATTCTGATCGTTCCTGCCCGTGGAGTGGGCTTTGATGTTGGCCTGTTTCAACCGAGACCTGCGGTTGCCTGCTTGAATCTTCATAACCTTCCTGCCAGTTGGGTGGGGTTTGGTGTTGGTCTGTTTCACTGGGAACCTGCGATCTCCAGCTTGAATCTTTAAAACCTTCCTGCCTGTTGAGTTGGCCTTGGCGGTGGCCTGTTTCACTAGGGATCTGCAGTCGCTGGCTTGAATTTTTAGAACCTTCCTTCCAGTTGGGTAAGCCTTGGTGCTGATGTGTTACACCAGGGGCTCGCGCTTGCTGGCTTGGATCCTCAGACACTGCCGGCACATTGGGTGAGCCTTGGTGGCGGTCTGCTTCACCTGGGACTGGCGCTGGTTGGCGTTGATCTTCAGAGCCTTCCTGGCGGTTGGGTGGGTGTTGGGGTTGGTCTGTTTCACTGAGGACATGTTGTAGCTGGCTTGGATCTTCTGATCCTTCCTGCCCATGGAGTGGACCTTGATGGTCAGTTTCACCAGGAACTTGTGGTTGCTGGCTTGTATCTTCTGCTCTTTCCTGCCTGTGGGGTGGGCCTTTGTGTTGGTCTGCATTACCAGGGACCTGCGGTTGCCAGCTTGACTCTTCAGAATCTTCCTGCCAGTTGAGTAGGCCTTGGTGTTGGTCTGTTTTACCAGGGACCTGTGATTGCCTGTTTGAATCTTCAGAACCATCCTGCTGGTTGGGTAGGCCTTTATGTTTGTCTGTTTCACTAAGGCCTCTATGTTTGTCTGCTTCACCAGGAACAGGGACCTGCGGTTGCTGGCTCGCTTCTTCAGATCCTTCCTGCTGGTTGGGTAGGCCTTTATGTTTGTCTGTTTCGCCAGGGACAAGGCCCTGTGGTTGCTGGCTTGAATCTTCAGAACCTTCCTGCAGGTTGGGTAGGCCTGTATGTTTGTCTGATTCACCAAGGACAGGGGCCTGAGGTTGGTGGCTTGATTCTTCAGAACCTTTCTGCCTGTTGGGTAGGCCTTTATGTTTACCTGTTTCACCAGGGGCAGGGCCTTGAGGTTGCTGGCTTGAATCTTCGAAACCTTCCTGCCGGTTGGGTAGGCCTTTATGTTTGTCTGTTTCGCCAGGGACAGGGACCTGTAGTTGCTGGCTTGAATCTCCAGAACCTTTCTGCCTGTTGGGCAGGCCTATATGTTTGCCTGTTTCACCAGGGACAAGGACCTGAGGTTGCTGGCTTGAATCTTCAGAACCTTCCTGCCAGTTGGGTAGGCCTTTATGTTTGCCTGTTTCACCAGGGACAGGGACCTGAGCCTGCTGGCTTGAATCTTCAGATCCTTCCTGCTGGTTGGGTAGGCCTTTATGTTTGTCTGTTTCGCCAGGGACAAGGCCCTGTGGTTGCTGGCTTGAATCTTCAGAACCTTCCTGCAGGTTGGGTAGGCCTGTATGTTTGTCTGATTCACCAAGGACAGGGGCCTGAGGTTGGTGGCTTGATTCTTCAGAACCTTTCTGCCTGTTGGGTAGGCCTTTGTGGTACCTCTGTGTACCACCTTTAGCTTGGTTTAGGGCAAGCTCCCTTTAGTTCAGTTTCTCTCAACGTCCAAGGGCGATAATCCAGAAGCAAGCGTCAGCTTTTGTACGGACCTTAGCAAGCAGCGCTCTCAGACAAACAAAGGTTAGAACGGAAGCTTACACAGCTTATCATGGTTGGACCCGAAATCCCACAATGCGAAAGAGAGATGACAGAGCGTGAGAAGGGGTGAGACTGAGATTACAAGCGATAGGTCTCAGACAAACAAAGTAGAAGACGGTAAGTGAAACGGCATGAGAAGATTTTAGCGTGAGACCGTAAGCTGACTAGGATGCAAGCTGAAGTGCCAAATAGTTGTATCACACAATCCCCCCTCTTACGGAAGCTGCTTTTCTAGCGAATGTAATGAGCGAAGACAAAGCAAGCTAGCAGCGACAACGAAAGTTGGCTAAAATTTTTCTTCTCCTCTCGCTCTTCGTTGCGAGGGTCTTCAGTTCTTCTTCTCTAGGTTATCCCCTGCTCTTGTGGGGTCCTGGTGGCCATCCGTTTGGCGTCATTGGCTCCTGGTGGCTCGTTGTGATGGCTTTCGTCGTCCACATCAGACTGTTTGTCCTCCAGGTGTGGATCGTTCCCGTTCCCGGTCAGGTTGTTGCAGTGGAAGTAGGTGGCTTTGGCGATGTCCGCGCGGTTGCGGATTTGGCCAGGGTCAACAATGTGGCAGCGTGGAGTGGGTCCAACGCTGCTGTTGTAGACTGGTTTGGCGACCTTTGCGTTGGTGGACCATTGTCTGGCCTCACTTGAGTATGGCTCCAAGTCCGGGGAACCCTGTTGCAGAAGTGTGGCGGTGGCAGTGAAGTTGACGCGGTCGGTGCCTCCGTTGGCTTTCTTGTCCTTGGCGTCCGGCGTCTTCTGGTCCTTTCGGCTTTCCTCTGGCTCAACGTCCTTGATCTCCTTGGCAGTATTTCCTTCTCTTGACAGCTTCAGATGTGTAGGCACGTGGGGAAGCCCCACATTCTCTTGTCGTTTGTCGTCTCGCGCGTTGGTCAAATTGTCGCCGCTCGTGGGCGCGCGGCACACTCGTTCTGCTGGCATCGCGCAGAACATTAGCGGGCAGGCCTCTTTGTCACCTGGCAGCTTTGGCTCTGGGCGAGCGTTCCTCTTCAGCACGGCAGCTGTCAGCTGCTCCAGTCTCTGTCTCAGCTCGGCGATGTCTTGCGCCAGTTTGGCTCGTGTCGCTTGACTTGTGGCCTCGTGCCAGGCCATGGACGGACGGTGTGGTGGACTCCCGCGGCTGGAGGTATATTTGTGCTGCAGTAGTACCTCGACTTGGCGTTGTAGCTCTAGTCGGCTTCTCTCAGCTTTGCGAAGGCGAATTGCGGCGGCCTCGGCCCTTTTGTCGGCCTTCTTCAGCTCCGAGCGGAAGAATCTCAGCAGTCGCTCCAGCACCTCGTAGTCCGTGTCCGGTCTGCCACTGTTGTGGCGCATCTTCTCTTGTCTTCTGGCCGCTTGGATCGTGGCAATTTGCTGTGGCCACCACTTGTGGTACCTCTGTGTACCACCTTTAGCTTGGTTTAGGGCAAGCTCCCTTTAGTTCAGTTTCTCTCAACGTCCAAGGGCGATAATCCAGAAGCAAGCGTCAGCTTTTGTACGGACCTTAGCAAGCAGCGCTCTCAGACAAACAAAGGTTAGAACGGAAGCTTACACAGCTTATCATGGTTGGACCCGAAATCCCACAATGCGAAAGAGAGATGACAGAGCGTGAGAAGGGGTGAGACTGAGATTACAAGCGATAGGTCTCAGACAAACAAAGTAGAAGACGGTAAGTGAAACGGCATGAGAAGATTTTAGCGTGAGACCGTAAGCTGACTAGGATGCAAGCTGAAGTGCCAAATAGTTGTATCACACCTTTATGTTTACCTGTTTCACCAGGGGCAGGGCCTTGAGGTTGCTGGCTTGAATCTTCGGAACCTTCCTGCCGGTTGGGTAGGCCTTTATGTTTGTCTGTTTCACCAGGGACAGGGACCTGTGGTTGCTGGCTTGAATCTCCAGAACCTTTCTGCCTGTTGGACAGGCCTATATGTTTGCCTGTTTCACCAGGGACAAGGACCTGAAGTTGCTGGCTTGAATCTTCAGAACCTTCCTTCCAGTTGGGTAGGCCTTTATGTTTGCCTGTTTCACCAGGGACAGGGACCTGAGCCTGCTGGCTTGAATCTTCAGAACCTTCCTGCCTGTTGGGTATGCCTTTATGTTTGCCTGTTTCATCAGGGACAGGGACCTGAGGCTGCTGCCTTGAATCTTCAGAACCTTCCTGCCTGTTGGGTATGCCTTTATGTTTGTCTGTTTCATCAGGGACAGGGACCTGAGGCTGCTTGCTTGACTCTTCAGAACCTTCCTGCCTGTTGGGTATGCCTTTATGTTTGTCTGTTTCACCAGTTTCGACAGGGACCTGTGGTTGTTGGCCTGGCTCTTGAGAGCCTTTCTGCCTGTGGGTCGGACCTTGGTATTGGTCTGTTTCACCAGGAACTTGTGGTTGCTGGCTTGTATCGTCTGATCCTTCCTGCCTGTGGGGTGGGCCTTTGTGTTGGTCTGCATCACCAGGGACCTGTGGTCGTTGGTTTGAGTCTTCTGACCCTCCCTGCCCGTAAGGTAGGCCTCTGTGTTGGTCTGTCTCAGTAGGGGCCTGTGGTTGCCGGCTTGAATCTTCAGAACCTTTCTGGCCGTAGGGTGGGCCTTGGTGTTGCTGACCAGGTTCGCTACTGCCTTGTTGTGGACCCTGGGGCTCTCCTGCACTTTGTTGCCCTTTGGCTGGGCCTTGGTAGTGATCTGTTCTATTAGAATTCTGTTGTTGTTGGTTTGACGGCCTCATATCTTGCTCTCCGTGTGGTGGTTGTCCTTGATATTGGCCACTTCCCTCAGGAGCTTGCCGAGGGGGTCCCCCTTCAGGTGGCCCTCTTAGATTGAGTCGACTGCTGTCACTCTCGTTGTTCCCGCACTGATCTGACGGTTGAAGATCAGTTCGGAAAATAACGTAAGCCATGGAATGTTGAGCTGGTTGCTCTGCGATTACAACATCCGTTGTTTCTGGGTCCTTTCGAAATTTCCGCGCTTCTTCAAACAAGTCGTAAAGTCTTGAGTCTTTCAGGACCTTTCTGGCCATGTGGTTCTCTGCCTTGATCATCTCGAGCAGGTCGCAATTCGCGCTGCTGCGTTTGAACGGGTTCGCATTGCACACTGTCACTGCGGGGAAGTCGAGACTGTCATTGGTTTTCATTGAGACCTGAACGCACAAATATCTAGCGTTGCTTGTTCAGTGATTTGCACTGCGCAGAAGTCTTAATACACTTAAAACACACCATCACTTGGGTGGGAAACGAGTAGTAGCGGTTGACAAGCAAGATGCAATGGCCCACTGTCAGGATCAGTCCTGCCACGAAGACTATCGACCACAGGACTTTGAAGAAGACAAAGGAGGCAGTATACGCCTGTGGTATACCCCCAACAGTGCTGGACTGCAAGAACCGCCCCAGCACGGAAGACACCCGCCCTCTCCTCCCTTTGCTTTTCATGGTTCCAGTGTCAGATCAGCTCAAAAGCAGTACATCGGCACAATTGCTTGATTGGGTAGCGCGCATGTAGGTACTCAAGTGAACTAGGAAGGCCAAACAAACGTAGGTGGTAGGAGATTAATCTCTTGGGGAAAACAAGCCCATGAAGAAACGGGATCACAAGGCCCAGCCAACGCTTGGCAACTGCGCCGTCCGTGTTTACGGCGCTACTGAATCCGAATCACAACAGGTCACTACCATTTGGCAATTGGGTTGCTTTTCCTCTATGGGATAGGATGAGCTGACAAAGGCTGCGATTAATAGTGTTGTTTAGCCATATGAGTGGTCCTTGAATGATGGGAGATTGTTTGACGGACTGTCCAGGGAAAACGTCGATTGACCCGATCCTCTCGAAAGTAAACGACGCTCACGAGAGTCCCTAAGGTACACGAAACGTACCTATAGGTACAAATAAACAATCACCTAACTATGTAGGTACATACCCACCTTCGTCATAACGCAACCCAAATATGCATACATGTACGTGAAGCGATGGGAGAATGGAACACAAGCACGGGTTCATCACGATACAACTGCAATGCAGTGGAGCAAGATCAGCAAGCACCCAAAACGAAAAGATGCTGGTAGTAAACAGGCGACGACATTACAGACAGTAACACTTTGGTTTGAGAAGTGACAATCGGCTCTTTTAGTACCTGGTCGAGACTCCGCAACTTGACTTTCGCAAACTTGCTCGAACGTAGGTAGAGCAAAGTACGTCGTAGGTGGAGAAGCGTGTAGCACGTCGTTTAAAACTTTCTCGGCCTGCTCTTCATGCCACGCCAAAGAACATCCAATTAGTAAACACGCACCAACCAAGGAAATCGCATCTTGAAAATTCCTGGCACTACATCTGATGTGCGTGCGACACGACGCCTGAAAGCTCGCGGCATACTCCTTCAAGCGATGTCAAAATTCTTTCTATCAATAGCACACAGCAATAGCATCTTTTGCCGTCATCTTAAGTCTTTCGGGAAGGACGTACTGTACATACATGCCATGCCCTTGAACGAAATTTAAACATTTTGTTCCCTCCACATGAACCCAAGACCAAGAACACAAGAACAACAAGAAGATGACCGCATTCGTTTGTTGCTCCGTTGCCGTTTGCGACGCCGTCTCAGTCCCCTAAGCTTTGCAGTCTGCGCGCAACTACGGCAGAGATTCACCAGTTGCGCGGATAAATCACCCCCCTCCCACTCGCAATAAAGTCCTCCAGGCGCCTCAATAACACCCCCCTCCCCTCCCCCCCCCCCCCCAAACCCCTTCTCTCCTACCCCAAGTAGAGACTAAAGAGTATGCTCGAGTTTTTAGCAGGTCTCGCAGCTGTTTCGAACTGAGCGCTAGAAGTGGATGGGTCTGTGTTTTTGTCGGCGAAAGGCCTCTCTTTGGGCCGAAGTGAAGGCGTCTTGTCTTACATCGGCGCTCCAAGTGCAGCGTCCCTCCAAAAGCCTCTAAGAGCGCAATGAGCTGTCCAATTTCTGGAATTATTTAGGTAGATTCGGCTTACGCAGTTTGAGTTGACCAGCCACTGTATGTACCTAGCCTAGGCTTGTCGGTTTCGCAGTGGAACGACGCACAAGTACTTTTGCGTAAGAAATCTTTAGTGGGGCTGAATCTTCTAACTCTCGCGCAACAGATGCTAAAGTACACTTGTGTTTACGTAACCGAGAATTCAACGTATGTAGCCGAGACGCTGTCGCAGGTAGGCAATACCGTCCGTGGCGCTGCCACAAATGAGACACAACGTCCGCTCGCCAGACACGATGTTGTCACTGCTACGTACCTAACTACGGTACCCACATACAGTAAATACGCCCTTTCTGCGTCATGCTGTAGAAGGGTATGGTGGAGAGGGGGACTTATTGGAGTGCTTCCGGTATATCCAGGAGGTTGGGGGATAGACGAGGAGGAGCAATGAAGTAAAATGGTAGGTATACTCTGGCGGTTGAAACGGCAGAGATGTTGCCTAAAGACTTCTTGGGTCCGCCTGAGAGCACTCTATTCCGGCACTGAGCTAAGGAGCCAAAACTGTAAGTTGCAACCCCCCCCCCCCCCCCCCCCCCCACCCTCATCCGTGTCTCGCCAAGTCGGTAGCTCTCACCGAATGGGCACGAATTGAACGAACGGAAACACTATATTGTGACTAGAAATAGTTCCAGTGATGCCGCGCTGACTTACAAGGTACCTATCAGGATTCGGCCACCACCTTGTCGCCAAGAAGCCAATCACCAGTCCACCCTTGCAGAGAGCTTGGCCCCGGTTCACTCCAGTCAACCCTCCAGTCTCAGAGCCTCAGCGTGTCAGAGAGAGTCAAGTCAACGTGTCAAGATGCCCATGATCTTCGGCGTGCAGGTGGACCGGGAGATGATCGGCCTGGTGGTCAACTTCGCCATACTCATCGTCCTTCTGCTGGTCATGAAGGCCCTACTGGGCGTCATGAATGTGGAGGAGAAGCTATCCAGCTCTGTGGGTGGAGGGGGAGGGATCAAGGGCGCCGCCACGGACTGATGCAAAGAGTGGAAAACTTGAGAGTGGTGGGTGGACGGTAGTTTGGCGCTTCCTTTCTTACTGTAGGGTTACTGTACCTGACTACTGGAGTGCATAGTGCCTAGGATACAGTATTGACTTACGTGCCCATACGACTACCGCTGTCCACTTGTGGATCTCTTAACGTTTGGTTGCTAAGATTACTTATTAAAGGGTGTTTTTTGAAATGTCCAAATTTATAAATTTTGAATACTTTTTGCTATTCGCGACCGCTCCAAACGAACTTTTCACATCTTAGCGTGGACACCGTAGGGTTTTGTTTGTTAAAATTTCAAGTCGGCAGATTTCGCACTGCAACAGATATGGCGTCAGAAAGTCGACACCCCAATTTCGCCGACCTCAGTACTTTTGCCGCCCTGTAACTTGAGCCTGATGTGAGCTATTGAGACGCCGTTTGTGCGGTTTGAAAGCCAATAAAACAGGCTTTAATTTAGTCTATCTAATGTCAAGAAATAGGCTCGTATGCACAACAAGCACTATATGTAAATTTACTCGATGTGTGCCGGACAAGGCCATCGCGTGGAGGAGCTGCAGAACGGGACTGCTCCTGGAGATTTTCAGTTTCGGTGACTATTGCGTTGCCGTTTTCTCAGCACCGAACAAATAAGTCAAGCCGTCTTAGATGGCGAATTAAAGCCTATTTTATTTGCTTTCTAACTGTACAAACGGCGTCTCAATAGCTCGCACCAGGCCCAAGTTACAGAGCGACAAAGGTCCTGAGGTCGGTGAAATTAGGGTGTCGACTTTGTGACGCTTTAGCTGCCGCAGTGCGAAATCTACCGACTTGAAATTTCAACAAACGAAACCCTAAGGTATCCTGCTTAAGATGTAAAAAGCTCGTTTGGAACGGTCCCGAATAGCAAAAGTTATTCAAAATAAAAATTTGGACATTTCAAAGAAACACCCTTTATTTCGCAATTCTTGTTCTGAACAGCTGGAAATCCGCCAGTCTATGCTGTTCACCAGCCGCTTTCGCTTCAGTACAGCCGCAATCCAGCAAACCCATCCGAATTCTTGCATGTTTATCGTACAACGCGTTCCACTCTATGGTCTCAAGCCAGCACAATTATTTCGCTTCCGTAGTACAGTGCGTTGTTGGTCCCTCTTTTGCTCTCATCTTCATAGAATTGCAGGCGACAGGGACATTCCCAGTTTCCCGGGCTGCCACTTGAGTGTCCCCTCGCATTACCTTACCGTGTGTCGGCAAACAAGCAGTCGTCCCGCTTGTTGCTTTGCTTCTATGCAAGTCGCGACCCAGTGATGTCCTACCGTATCAACCGAACAGAATAGCACTCTACGTTAGTTGGGGCAAACCACGATGGCTGAGGGATTCTCTTGAGTTAAAATGGCAAAAGGAAGATGGGTTGAACTTTAAGAAACCGAGGAACAACGGTTCAGGCTACTGTGTTTAGTCTCCCACTTATGTGTGTACATACACGGTGGTAGTACACTACACATCAAATAGAGGGAACACTGTCCTTGGGTAACCTCAACCCTTTTGTTGGGCCATACACACTTTTCCTCTTCTTCTCTTTCTTCGCTTTCTAACTCGACGCAGGTGTGACGTCTCGTCTCACAGAGAAGCCCCATCCCCTTCGCTGAACTTTCAACCGCTGAGCGCGGAGGGAAATAGAAGCCCTGTCGTCTTGGACATAGAGGCCAGAGGGTCGTAAACCATATGTGACCCATCCCACTTTTCTTTCCGCCCTCCTCGTTTATGCTTCTGGGTGCGCCGTCGCAACTGACGACGTCGTCGACGTCTCTCACTCAGTGAAGCTGTGACTTGAGCGTCTGTCTGCTTGGCCACACACATCCCATTGAAATCAGGTGTGACTGGAGCAGTACAGGTAGGGTGCAGGAAGCGACTAACGTACGGTACTAGGATACATGTAGGTCACTGAGATTGGATAAACTGGTTCAGTGAACCATACCCAGTCGTAGAGCTGAGTTACCATATGTCAATCCCACTTGGCTATGATGCGATCACATTTTCGATCACTGACGATCGGGATCCTGATCAGTAATCATGACGATTGTCCTACTCTGTTCAAAGACGGTACCGCTCCAGTTTCCCTTCCCCATTGGCACAGTATCACTAACAACTGCGTAGACCCCAATACCAATGGCCGAGTCGCTGTGGCGCACGATCACGGCCAACTTCGACCGCAACACCGTCCTGTTGATCATCAACACCACGATTCTGGTCGTGTTGATCATGCTTGTCTACGTGCTCGCGAGCTGGACCACCAAACTGGAGGGCATGTATGGGGAAGAGGCCAGTGGCGCGGCTAAGCAGGCTTCGCATGCGGCCATCCATGAGCATGTGGAGACTTGAGTGGGACGACGCGGGATGATTACGGTAGTGGGAGGGGTCGCGTGGATTACGGTAGTCGGAACAGAGAGAGGTTGAAACGCTGAGCGCGTTGCCATTCAATGTATCCCTCATGTTATTTACGCAGAAACATTTCTGGTTACATGATAGTTCACTCGTGTTCTTCTGCTTACTCACTAACGTTGTACCAACCATGGTAGGCTACGGTAAGAAGCTAGGTACATTCAACTTAGTGCCTTGTGTCTTTAAACCTTTTCAGGTTCGATGTGGCGGTTGGTGACGTTTCGATTGACGAGCGCCAGTCAAGTGCCTTGCACAGCGGCGAAAACTCGCGAATGGTGTGTGATTTCCTATTGCCGTGATACTACAGTCGAGTAGAATTGGCCTGAATTGCGTAGTTTGCGTTCTCTATTAGTACAATGCGTAGCGTATGACCATAGCTTGTTCAACGATGTTCTCGATTCATCAACCGACGAATTTCGAAAGTTGTTTCGTGATTTCACCTCGTGTACATAGCATTGCACCCACAAGCTAAGATGCACATACATACGCACAAAGCTCCCGAGACTCGTACATAACGGATTGCTGTAATATACTGGCCGCGAGCTTGCTTCGCTATCTGGCAAGGCACACAAGCAGAAGGGAATGCGTAGGAAAAAGTTGAAGTTGGAATTCCGGATCAATTGTTCACCCATTGGGATTTGTTTGGTCGTGGCTCTCGCCGTTTTCCACGCGCGCGCAGGCCTGGAAATAATGGAATTACAAAGCTAATGAAATGTATTAGCGAATCAGTCACTCTATGCTACCGAGGCAGGTTTCCCTCCCCACCCAATCCTCAAGTATGGCATCAATTATCGGGATGGCCAGTTCTACAGTAGTTCTCTAACAGCTACCTACCCCAAATATCGGTTGCAGCGCAAATACGAGTGCAGCCCGATGGGCCTTCCTCCACCTGCTGGTCCGACGGCAGGCAGCCCACCGCTGCGCTCTCAGCCCTCCGGCGACTCTTCCTTCCGCCTCCTCTGGCTGAGAACCAGCTCACGCTCCTTCCAGAGCCACCTCCTGGCCGACAACCGACCCAGGAGCCTCTCTCCCACTCGTCCGACGGCGCCCGAGGCTGCTCTCGCGGCCGACCGACGACGCAACAACCACCCAAAACCGTGCAACTGTGCAGTGCTTCTGTGCGGTGCTCTCTCAGTCGTTCTCCGGCGCACGGCGACTGACTTCCCTCGCAACCACAAAAGCCAAAGCAACAGAGCGCGCGAGCCTCTCCACTTCTCTACGCGAGAAAAGGCAGGGAGCAGACTAAAGAAGGGCAGCGCGTATCGACCGTTATATGGAAGAGAAAGACGCGCTACGCTATCTATCGCCACGACGTACGCAACGCACGGCGCTAACAAAGAAGGGGGCGCGCACACACGGCTATCTATGCTAGATATACGCGCGCCACGAAATCATCTTACGCAATCGAATATCCGCGCCAACAGCGTGGGAAAGACGAGCGAGCGCGGTACAAAGAAGGGACACTTACTGCAGCCGCCAGCCTATCAACCGGCGATATACGGCGCTACAGTAACCTACCTACTACAACAAACACACGAGGGCGCGGGGAACAGGGAAACACAGCGGACGGCACTGCACACTAGCGAAAGTATGTATGTAGGAGCTCAATTATCCTACATCCTCCGTCCTGGCTGCATCGATCGCCCTCGATCGATTCAGGGTGGTCGTAGAGAGCCTTGACGGAGTAGCAGCTCCTTGCTCTCCAGCGAATGCTTGATCTTCACGTGGGCCAGCCCGATGGCTGTGGGATGGGGGCTCCCCGCTCTCCCTGGGGTGGGGTCGAACCCGGCTTCCCCATTGCCCACGACTTCCTCGTCCAGACGTCGCGGTGACAGAAATCGGTGACCAGTGGACCCAGGCTCCCAGTGGAATCCTTGGCTGGCCTTCTTCAGCCCCTGCTTGGCCTTGGAGTTGCCCCGACAGTTGCTGCTGTGACCCAGCTTGGTCGACTGGCCGTCCACGTCCACGTCCAGCTTCTTCTTGGCCCGTCGGCGCACACCACCGACCTTCCTGGCCTTCAGCACCATGGATGGCGCGCCAGGGACCATCTGCACCTGGTAGCAGTGACCGCGCCCCAGGGGTTCCTCAGCGAGCAGACTAGCCGCTCTTCCGCTTTCACCCTCCAGGCCGGTTTGCTCTGCAGCCTCTCTTGGGGGGTCCGCCCTGGCTTGTCCCAAGCCAGGGGCTCCCACTTGGCACCCGACTTCAGCTGTTGGGACCACCTGACACCACTTGTCAGCCGTTGGGGGGTCCGCCCTGGCTTGTCCAAAGCCAGGGTCTCCCTCCTGGTCACCAACCGACTCACAGTCCTCTTCAGAGGAGGCCTCGCTCGAGCACCTTCCCTTCAGGGCGTCTCGCTTCTGGAGCGCGTTCACCCTCCGCTGGCGCTCAGCTTCATACCTGTCCATCTCTGCGGACACCTCCTCCCAGGTCAGCTCCTGGGGAGGCAGTGGCGGCTGTTCCACCCTCTGCAGACTGCCCTGCAGCTGACCAACTCCCTCCTGCTTCACCTCAACAGGTGGAGGCTTGGTGGGACAGTTCCTCGCCACGTGGCCAAACTTGTGACAGCTGAAGCATTCAGTCAAAGGGAAGCCTCGGGCGTCAGTGGGCCGCTGCTGCCCCCTGTTGCCACCAGACTGGGCATCACTGGGCTGCTGTCCGCCTCCTCGACCACCCTGGGCGCCTCCTTCGACCGACGCCTTCTTCTGACCAGATCGACCACTCTGCCCTCCCATGGCAGGCTTCTCAGTGGTCTCTTTCCTCGCGTCCAGCACATTGCAAATGTACTGACAGAGACCCTCCAAACTCTTGTACTCGCTGACAGCATAGGCAGATGCAGTCAGATCATCTGGGAGACTTCGCAACAACTGGTCTCGCACCATGTCGTCCCAGAGCGTAGGCTGGTTCGGCCAAGCTTTGTAGACTAGCCCTCGCAAGGCCGCCACAAACGCTTCGATCGACTCACTGCCATATCTCCAACCTCTGCTGAAGAACTCCTTCTGGCAGGTGTGCGCTGGCCTATTGTCGGCGTAGACCGACGCCAACTTTGCCACCACTGCATCGTAGTTGGCAGCGCTGCCAAGCGCTTCCCGCGTCTGGTGCGCCAGCTCGCAGGGGTGGTCCTTCAGAAAGGACTGCAGCGTCACCAACCACAGTGACCTGGGCACCTGCGTGGCCACCATTCGGTCTTCGAACGCCCTCTGGAATCCATTCCAGTCACTGCCCACCTCCCCACGGAAGTGTGGCAGCGCTCCCATATCTCGACTGGTCAGCACTGCCTGACTTGGCAAACCCTGCCCTCCAGCGGGAGTCACTGGCGCGATCGCCCTGGGCGTCCACGTCCAACCACCAAACTGCGTCCACAACCACTCTCCTTGCCCTACCAACGACGTTGGCCCTGGCATGGGAGGCAGATTTGGTGGCGGCGCCGCTGGCAGGGCTGCCATTGGGGCCGTTCTGACACTGGGAATTCCTCCCAACGCAGCTTGGCTGAACACCGTGGTGGTCGTCGCCTGCGTGCCACTCGCAGTGGTCACTGGCAGTGACGTCGAAGTTCCACCAGGCGTCACCATCTGCACTGACGAAACGGGCGCGCTGCTGACTCCACTGCCCACCGTTCCACTTGCCGGCAACGGCGCGACTGGCGCGGCCACTGAAGCGGGCACCGTGGTCGTGGGTGGCGTCCCAGCGACTGACGCAACTGGCGCAACTGGAGCACTGCTCGTCGGCGGCGCAGCCGACACTGGCGTCTGCCCTTCCAGCTGCCCAACGCGATTCGCCAAGCTCGTCACACTGTCACTCAGATGTTGCAGCTTCTGATCCAGCTTCTGGTCGATGACTGAAGCCAACTGCGTCAGCAGCGACTGCACGTCCATCGCTCCTCCAGCACTACTCTGCTGCCGAGGCTGACTGCCATCTCCTCCACCACTGCCACCCCCATTCAGACTGAAGACTGGCGTCTCATCAGCGTTGGCGACTGGCGCCTGGCTGGCTCTCTGGGCCGCGCGACAAGCTCCACAAGTCCACGGGCCATTCGCCACGTCCACCTGGTCATCTGGGATGCAGTTGTGCTCCGTGTCACCATGCGACATGCGCCCGCAGCGCCCTGCGCACGTGATGGGATACTGCGACGACAGCACCTCTTCCTCACAGAAGCAGCACGTCCCCACCACGTCATCAGTCTCCATACTGGACGTCTCAGGGTAGGACTGCGCTCCTGTTCTCGTCTTTACCATAGACGACGGCGAATAGAGTTCTCTTAACTCTCTACAGGGCTGCGCAAGCTCACCTGTTTTCGCCTCTCCTTCAGGGAAAGCCCTCTGGCACCTCCTGATCTTCTACCAGCCTCAGCGCTGCGTAGGACACCTCGTCAGCACCTTCCAAGAGCGGCGGCGTGCACCTGTAGCTGACTCCTCTCAGCCAAAGCGCTCACCCAGGTTCTCGTGCTGAGCCGACGACTCAGAGCGTCAGGAGACTTCACAAGCTGTGCTCGAAGCAGTGCTGCAACTGATCTCAGACTAGCCGATCTCAGTCAGCTGTGCCTCCGTTCCAGCTGCTCCGACAGCTCTGCAGTCACCACACCACGCTCTGCTGGCTATCCGCTGTCTCGGACACCACTTGCAGCCCGATGGGCCTTCCTCCACCTGCTGGTCCGACGGCAGGCAGCCCACCGCTGCGCTCTCAGCCCTCCGGCGACTCTTCCTTCCGCCTCCTCTGGCTGAGAACCAGCTCACGCTCCTTCCAGAGCCACCTCCTGGCCGACAACCGACCCAGGAGCCTCTCTCCCACTCGTCCGACGGCGCCCGAGGCTGCTCTCGCGGCCGACCGACGACGCAACAACCACCCAAAACCGTGCAACTGTGCAGTGCTTCTGTGCGGTGCTCTCTCAGTCGTTCTCCGGCGCACGGCGACTGACTTCCCTCGCAACCACAAAAGCCAAAGCAACAGAGCGCGCGAGCCTCTCCACTTCTCTACGCGAGAAAAGGCAGGGAGCAGACTAAAGAAGGGCAGCGCGTATCGACCGTTATATGGAAGAGAAAGACGCGCTACGCTATCTATCGCCACGACGTACGCAACGCACGGCGCTAACAAAGAAGGGGGCGCGCACACACGGCTATCTATGCTAGATATACGCGCGCCACGAAATCATCTTACGCAATCGAATATCCGCGCCAACAGCGTGGGAAAGACGAGCGAGCGCGGTACAAAGAAGGGACACTTACTGCAGCCGCCAGCCTATCAACCGGCGATATACGGCGCTACAGTAACCTACCTACTACAACAAACACACGAGGGCGCGGGGAACAGGGAAACACAGCGGACGGCACTGCACACTAGCGAAAGTATGTATGTAGGAGCTCAATTATCCTACACGAGCCGTTGCTCGGTTCTGTTGGGGAGCGCCCAAAGTTCAACTGACGCTGATAATACCCAGGTGCGCTTATTAGAGACACACAGCAACCACTGGCACGTCTATTATAAAAAAATTACCGTAACCCCACCATCAGCTGCTTCTCCAGCTCCCGGTCGAGATCGACCCTTCCAGCAGTCGAAGCTTTCAACGATTTTGGAGACGACTCATCTGCAGCACTGCAACTCTTTGCAGTGCCACTGTCACAGTCGCTGTGGTCGTCGTCGTCTCCAACACAGAGCAGACGAATGAATTCGGCGACGAAAGGGGCGTAGTCGTGCCGACGTCTCACGGTCTCCTCCAGGTAGAAGAGGAAGCTGCAACGTTATTGAAGTATGCTGTTCATGGAATACTATCTATTTATCTACAGAAGTGAATTCAATCCATATCGCGTTACTGTATAGAGATTACTGAAAGGGAATGGGATTCCAAATAGTGTTACAGTGTACAGTTCAGCCTATGATAGAACCAATTCAAAAGAATTGTCGCCATTTGCATGGTTTACACACAACTTTCAACAATTAAACAATTACACGGTTGCGGATTTCACGCGTGTGAAAACACTACGCAAATCTCACCGTTTGTGCGTTTCCGACGACTGAATCTCTTCAATTTCCTCGCAAATATCAGCTTTCATTTTGGCGTGAAATTTTGACGTTTCGCCGACAGAATTATCCTTACTGCAACAGGGCTTATCTTGATAGGCCTAAAAATTATTACGAATATACCAATATACCGCAGATACTCTAATAAGCACGCAGGGACTGATTCTTTAACCTACCTCTAGGGGGTTTACTATTGGAGGGGGAGGGGGGCTTATTCCAGGGGGATTATTAGGATATTTTAGTTCTGTTCCATGAAGACAAGCCTGAAGCCGATATTCGCTACATGACATTAGAGTTCGTGCGGGATCCCGAAAACGGGATCCCGAAACGGGATCCCGACCCATTTTCCCAATCCCAATCCCGATCCCGATCCCGCACTTTCTAAAATGCCAATCCCGATCCCGATCCCGATTGGGAAATTCAGAAAACGGGATCCCGCATCTCCAAAATTAGCACGAAATTGGCTAATTTTGTCAATAATTCAAGTATTTTGGCTATTCTAGCAATTGTTAGTTGTGCGAAACACCAGTTTTAAGCATTCCTGCCATGATTGTAGGTTTCATGCGAACTCGTACGTAAATTTAGCCAAGCTTGGCCTTGATTCCAGTCCCGATTTTTCGAAAATCAAAAATCCCGATCCCGCAAATTCAAGAATCAAAATCCCAATCCCGATCCCGATCCCGCACTTCGAGACTCGCCAATCCCGATCCCGATCCCGACAAAACGCAAATCACGAACTCTACATGACATTATCACCCCAGTCTGTTGTTACTACAGGCTACCGCACAAAAGCTTCAAATTGCGCACCGAATTTCTACTTCCGTCAAAATTGACGAGAATTTCCGGCCTGAAGTTCTCCACTTCCAGGCATATGGCGTCCACGCACTCTGAAAGCACCCTCGAACAGACGGCGTCCACAAGCGGGTTCCCAGGCGCGTTCGGGGGTACTGTAGCGCGCAATTTTTGAAAGTTCACATCGATTTTCGACGCTTCGGAGCTATTCTGCGGCGATTCAGAGTGTAGTGACACGTGATCATCATTCTTAGGCGCCAGTAGCTTCCGCTTTCGCGTGTTTCTGACGGGTTTCTTGTTCGGGATTATGTTCCTTGTCACAATTTGGGGTTTCCCATTGGGAACGGCATTTGTGGGCTTCACAGCAGGAATTTCGAAATTCGCGCCAAATGTGAGCTCTCCCAGTTCTCGGGAACATCTCCCAGTTTCCGCTGAGTCTAGCCCCATCTAAAAGTGCAAAATTTCCACTTTCGTTGATAGTTACAACAAATTGTTCAAAACGTTCACTTTCTCAATCGCTTCCAGTCTCCTTCGGAGCTCCTGGAGTCTGTCCTCGTTCGACAGCAGTTTTGACTCCATCATCATCAGAATGCTGCTTGTCAGGCTGAAGTTATTGATCAATGGTCTTACATAAACATTCTGATTGTCTACACTCATCACACAGGGTAGTTACAAAGACCCACGAAAAGTCGCCTCTGTAGTCCAGAATTTGGGCGCACTTGAAGAACCAGTCCCTTTTGCCGCCGTCGTTCGTCACCGGGCCTGTAATAGTTGAGCCACAGGTAACGGTATGTGCACAGACAGGGCACAAACGAAGACTACAGTAATCATACTGCACACACCGTGGTCGTAGGGGCAGAACTCGAGGCTGTCAAGCTCCAGGAGTCGGCCCTCGATGGGCAGGAAGGCGCAGAAGTGGTGAGGGGGACGCTTCTCCTCCTCTTCTTCTTCCTCATCCTCCTCCTGTTCATCATCATCACTGTCGACTTCCTCCCCTTCATTCTCCCCCGGGGCGTCGCCCTCCTCGTTCTCGTCTGAAATAAGGCGGCAGATTGTTTCCAAAAGCAGTCAAGGCACAAACAAACCCAGTTTGCTCCATCACCTTCTCCTTCCTCATCCTCTTCCCCATCTTCCTCCTCTCCCGCCTC
>JASAMZ010011673.1:0-39272 GCA_030248115.1 Linhomoeus sp. GSCO2_2
ACTCTTGCGTGCGTGCGTCCGTCTATGTTTCGTTAGAGTTCGCTCACCGCGCGTTGCCGATCGAGAAGCGACGGCAGTATCGTCTTTTTCGAGTTTGAATTCCAATCTCTTTTCTTCCGCCTTTGACCCGCTCCCGTGAATATATTTCGTCGCCAAAACCAGCGTACAAACAAGTATTGTATCACAGTAATTGTCTTGTCTTTAACCGAAGTGCCCGAAGATCGGTGGCCAGTCCAGGCCAGTCGTGTACGTTGTCGGGGAAACCAGCGGCCCCTCGCGCGCGGGATCCGTCCGACGCAACTGCCGACGACCGACTTCGTCCGCCAACGACCGACGAGCGGCAGGAAGGAGAGTTTTCCTCTTCATTTGCTTCCCGTAGCATTACTCGCCCAGCGTCTAGCAGACACCGGAATAACGCGACTATCCCCCGGGCTGCTCCTTCGGCCCTACATTCGTGGCGTGAGACCTGTTTCTTCGAACTGACTCTCCGCTTTTTTTTCGGTACCCAAGAGGCTACGCTCGAGGTCGGCCGGATCTGCCGAAAGTCCAAGGACCAGGAGGGAGACGTCCTTCCACTTCCGTCCGGAACGGTTGGTACCGCGGACCTAGGCCAGCTAACGTCGCTAGAGAGTGGCGGGCAACGAGAGCAAGTGAGTCACGCGAGAAGGAGTTCCAAGCCGTCGCGGCGTAAGAAGCTCTTAGCTGCGTGTTGAGACCAAAGGGGCATTGTATGCTTTTACGGGACAATAAGCGACTGCCCTCGCCACCCAACGTTTGGGCTCCGTTGAAGCGGCGTGTAACTAAAAAGCCCCCCCAAGTGAACATGCTTGATTCCGTGGAAGAAGCGGACCATTCTAAGTGCTCAACGTGCGGCGAAGCAACGAGCGTGCAAGACGGAGGAAATGAGGAGTTGTACGTGTGCGTGTGCGAGGCCACGTGTCACGTTTCGTGTGCGCAGCCCACTAACCTTCGCCCACCGGCAGCGGGGGAGAAAGAGCGATACTTCTGTGACGAGTGTCTTGAACAGGGATTGGCGCCCCAGTCGATAGATGAGCTGTTAGAGCAGGTGGGAATCTCAGCCACAGGGGAAGCTGTACCAGACGACGAAAGAAATGGCCGAGCGGAGACGGACACTCAGCAGGGAGGGAGTAGGTTGACCGGGCCGGCTGACGTCACCCCGAGGCGAGGGCACTTGGCCGAGTTACTCGCCGGTGCAACGGACGCCGATCCCCCCGCGAGAGAAAATACCCGGGCCCCGGCGTCCCCCTTTCGTCTGGGGGGCCCCCCCCCAACAACAGAGCAAGGCAGAGAGCGCCCGGACCCTCGAATGAGCAGCTCATCGACCTAGGAGGAAGCCATCCCCATCCGCTCTCGCAGAAGCAGCCCACGCCAAAATCCCTAGCGCTGCCACCCAGCGATCCTAACTCGCAGCAGCCGTCTTCTTCGAGTGTCGCACCACAGGATTCCCAGAGTCAGTCTTCGCAAATTTATCCGAATTTGAATCTGCTCGTGCAGCAGTCGACGGCGCCGCCGGCGCCTCCGCCGCCGCCGCCGCCGCCACCGCCCCCTCAAGTTGCCAACCAGAATTCCGCGAATTTCATTCCGCCGTTTCGGCCCAGAGTCCACGCTCCGAACCCCCCTAGAATGAATGCGCCGGTGAATCAGAATCCGACACTGGCGTCGCAAGTCGCCAATTTGCAGTCCGGATTCGCAACAGTGCAGACGCAGCTTTCCGCCATCACCCACTTGCTGCAGTCTGCGCAGTATCCCTACGCCACTCCGCCGGCGCCTGCCGCGCCCCTGTTCCAAGGTGCGCCGCCACCGCCGGCGCAGTCGCTTCCTCCGCCCAGATTTGCGCCGCAATTTGCGCCGCCGACCATGCCTCCGCCGGCACCGTTCCGGCCCAATTTCCAACAGGTCCCATTTCAACCGAATCCACCGAATCCAATGCGCTCTTCTACCGTGCGACCGGTGGGCGCCCTGGGAGCTCACAATATCTCCCCGGCGTCGTTCGGCTTTCACCAGCCGCAGGGACCCAACAATCCAAATCAAACAGTGCACACGGTTGGCACCGGCACACATCAGCGCACAATGACGCGCGATCAGCGCAAAGAGCACATGGACATCCTGAAGGCGCTGCAGAGCATTCAACC
This sequence comes from Linhomoeus sp. GSCO2_2, assembly GCA_030248115.1. NCBI lineage: Eukaryota > Metazoa > Nematoda > Chromadorea > Monhysterida > Linhomoeidae > Linhomoeus > Linhomoeus sp. GSCO2_2. The sequence continues at coordinate 2,154 of JASAMZ010011673.1, forward strand.
CTATCGAGGTTACCTGAGAGACGGCAGAGAATTCGACGTCTTCATGCGCTCTGTGCGTCGTAGACTAGACGACTTGGCCATCCCCGAACAGTACTGGGTGCAGCTCCTCCTCACAGTTCTGGCCGACAAACCGCTCGATTTGGCCGAACAGACGCTTCAGTCATTCGGCGAGGACATGCCGTTCGAGGCGCTAGTCGAGGCTATAGCGTCAGTCCATCAAGCGTCGACTCCGACCTGGAGTTATCGATCAGCGTTTCATCAGAGGAGGTGGAATTGGAGTACTGAGCGCTTCGACGAGTTCTACCAGGACTGCAGGCGCTTAGTCAGCAAGGGCTGGCCGGACGCCCCGGCAGAGTGGGAGGAAACCCTTCGTCAGAAGGTTGCGGCGTGCGTTCCAGACGCCTGGCAGACCATGATCATAGCGGGAGAAGAGTGGAGCCTCAATCGAATGGTTATGTCGATGAGGAAGCTGGCTGTGTTGGCCCCCTACTGTGCCGACGGCAGGCAGACCGCTCAGAAGAAGAATTATCAGCCCACCCCATCAGCCACAGGGGGGACCCAAGCGCATAGCGCAGTCGGCGGTGACACGCGATACAGCGCGCGCTCGTCGAACTACAACCAGCCATCTCAGTCCCAGCGCACTCCCGCTGCGCAGAATCGCCAGCAGTCTCAATCGCAACAGCAGCATCAGCAGCCGCTACAGCAGCCTCCCCAGCCCTCTCAAGCGAGTAGTCGCCCCACCTCCCAAAACCAACAGCAGACCCAATCGGCCAACCAGCAGCAAGGTCAGCAGAACAGACCGCCTGGAGCCTGCTTCAACTGTGGGTCCTCCACCCACCAGAGGAGAAATTGCCCCACCCTTCCCCAGGTCGCTAGAGCAGTCCAGGAAACCGCGCAGGACCAATATGCGCAAGAACTATACGAAGACAACCTGGTGGTAGAATACGGGGAGCAAGATTTCCAAGTCGAGCAATACGGCGACTATGATGGCTCCGCCCACTGCGAAGTGCGGGCCCTGACAGAGACGGAGACAGAGAAGGAAGTGCGAATGGCCTCTCTCGTCTACCCGGCCAACCGGAAGGTCCGTTCGCCAACGTGCGTCATCGAGATGGACGGCATCCCAATGTCTGTCCTCTGCGACACGGGTGCCACCACGGGGATCATGATTCCGACGTGCATTTTTGAGAAGCACATCAGACCGAAGAAATCCGTTGACTACTGGGAGGCGAAAATCCAAGACCAACCGGGCACCAGAGGAATTACCCAGTGTGATGGCAAAGACCTGCCTATCTCTCTCTCGCTGAAGATGCCAGTGTCGTGCGACGGCATCACGGTCGACACCGTCGTGCGCGTCATCGACATGCCGTTCAGTCAGGGAATTCTGATGGGTATGAAGACAATGCTGCGCCTGGGCTTCCAATTGCTCACCCCGGCCAAAACGCCTCTGATCTCCAATCGCCTCCAAGTACCGATCGAAAAGTACTTTGGCGGCGAGGTGCTCCCCCCAGCTATCCAAGCGATGGCTGACGAACAGCAGGTGCTGATACGGGGAACGCCCTTCATCCACCACCCCACTTCTTTGTGGTGGAACCAGTACTTCCAGAATCAGCGGAAGAATCCCAACAATACGGTAGCTCCCGCGTCTCGATCGACTACGGTAGCGGGAATCACTACACCGCCGTCGGATGACTCAGCCCCACCGGGAAGACCGCAGACGCACAGAATGAACTTCCCCCTTGAGCCGGACGTGGCAGAAAAGCCGCAGAACATGCAGAGCCAGCCCAACGTGGTGCAGTTGAACACGGCGCAGAGCAACACCACGCGCATGGCAAAGCAACACAAGACAGCACAGCCTGCCGCAGTACAGACAGAACCAACGCAGCTGAACGCCGAGCAGCCCATTACACGGCAGCCGGAGGAACAGTTGGGACTGCCTACCGGTGAGATGCTGTCAGAGCCCCGCTTCGGGTCGAGGCTCCTGTCAATCGCAGACGACGAGCGTTCTGTCAAACTACAAGTCGGTAGCAGGCATCGCAGAGGGCGATTCACTCCATCGAATTCAGCAGCCAATCAGACGCTCCTCTTCGAACCGCCGGAGTGGCTCGAGTCGTGTGGCATGATCGAGGCGTGCGTTGTCACTTTGGACGACAATAGCACTTGCACCATCCCAGTCCACGACTTCGATTCGGAGGTCATTCGACTGGCCGGCCGCTACCGCGCCCGAGTTTCATTCGGAAGTTTCTCCACCGTCGACGAATACCTGTCACCATCGGAATTCGCTCGTCACGTGACAGAAGAGTGCTCTGACGAGGAGTACGCTCTGCGACTCTCAGAGGTAGTGAAGGAGTCTGCGGCGAGAGCTGAAGAAGTAGGACAGGCCGGCGAGCACCGTTCAGCCGACCAATTAGCCGAGCGGCTAGAGAAGCTTCGCAGCCAGCTCCAGGTCAGCAACGAGCACGGAGAAGAGAAGCGCCAGCGCATGATCGACTTGCTCCTCTCCAAGCACGAGGCTTTCTCAGTCGACCCCGACGAAATTGGCTGCTGCACGCTAGAGCCAGTCCGAATCGACACTGGCAGCGAGCCACCAGTTCAGTTGCCAGTGCGGCGCATGCCCGCCTACACCAAGTTGCTCGTCGACGAGGAGTTGCGCAAGATGGAGAGGATGGGGATCATCCAGCAGAGCAACAACTCGGAGTGGTCCTCTCCCATAGTCGTGGTGCGCAAGAAGAGTGTAGACGGCAAGCCTGGCGGCGTGCGAATCACCAACGACTTCCGCCACACGATCAACGCGGCGATCGCTAAAGCAGGCAAGCTAATGGCCTATCCCCTCCCGCTCACCGAGGAATTGATCGAGAATATGGCAGCCATTCGCCCCCGCTATTGTTCCAATGGAGATCTCGTGGCCGGTTTTCACCAGGCTAGAATCGCTCCAGAGGACACCCCTAAGACCGCCTTTCGATTGCACGACTCACAGTGGGAGTACACGAGGCTGCCCATGGGTATCAGCAACGCCCCCGCCATTTTCCAGCACATGATGGCGAAGGTGCTGGGCCCCATGTTGTACGAGAAGGGCGTCAGCCTCTACCTCGACGACTTCTCGAGTGTCTCTCGCGACTTCGAGCACCATCTCGACCAAGTAGGCCGCCTGCTGCAGAGATTCATCGATCACGGAATAAAGCTGAAACCGAGCAAGTGTGACTTCATCCAGAAGGAGATGAGATTCCTTGGGCACATCGTAGGCGAACACGGCCTGAAACCCGACCCCAAGATGACCAAAACCATCGCAGAGCTGCCCACCCCTCACGACCTCAAGAGCCTGCGCAGAACGCTAGGCATGGCTTCTTTCCTGCGCCGGTACTTCCGCGATTTCGCAGCGAAGATGCGCGGTATGACGAAGCTCCTAGCCAAAGACACCCCATTCGTCTGGGACGACGAGGCGCAAGCGTCCTTCGAAATCATGAAGCGGGAGATGATGTCGCCGCCGATTCTCATTGGCGCCGACCTCAACAAGCCCTTCTACCTCGAAGTCGACGCGTCCCAATACGGTCTGGGGGCAGTGCTCACACAGGCAGACGCTAAGGGCAAATTACACCCAATCGCCTATGCCAGCAGAGGCTTGAACGACGCCGAAAGTCGCTACGGCATATCCGAGCTGGAGTGCCTGGGTGTCGTGTACGGTCTCAAGAAGTTCCACCACTGGCTAGCCGACTCGCCCGTGCACCGCGTCACGATCATTACCGATCACAACGCTCTGGTCACGCTCAACAGCCAGCGCGAACCAACGCCGAAAATCTATCGCTGGACGCTCGCTATCTCCGCCTACAACCCGAAATTCGTCTACAGAGCAGGCAAGAAGCATGCCATGGCGGACTGTCTCTCTAGGACGCGGCTCACTGTAGATTCGTCTCTGCCAGACTTGGGAGAATTGGAAGACTGCCCAGAAGTCGATCCCGACGAAATCCCAGAGTGGAGACGGAACAGAGCGCCTGCGTCTCACGTTCGAACGAAGGCGATGAGGGCGACGGAAATAGACGAGGCCTACTTTTTGCTAGAGATCAACGGGCTTCCCACCGAGACCCGTGAAATTGCGCGTCGCTTGCACGGTAGGAACCGCAAGCGCGGCAAATTCAGTGTGCCCAAGAAGACGCTCACCACTCGCGAGGTGAAGGCTTCGGAAGAAGAAGAGCGAGCGAAAGCTGAAGATAGCGATAGTGCCGATTTGGCCAGTGAGTCGGAACCCTGCTCATCGGAAGCAGAAGAACTACCTTCAGAAGCTGAAGACGAACCAACTGAAACTTCTCCAACGAACGATGGAGACAAACTCTGCCAAGTGAGATCGAGAGCAGAGGACGACACTGCTGACTTAGACTACCAAAGCAGCCAGCAGCAGTTCGGATCTACTAGCCTGATACGTAAGCAGGCTGAAATTATCTATGGGACGGAGGGCTCTTTAGAGATCATAGCCCACCTGGTCAGCGGCAACTACAACGTTCCCACCATTGTCACCAAATTGATGAACTGGCTGAAACACGAACGGGCCGAACAATGGGAATTGGAGGCCTTGACGTTCGATCATTCCACCATGGTTGCCATCATGGAGGTGATCTACGTGTCATTTCCGGAGCTGGTGGAAGTGTACGAAGCGGAATTGGAAGCAGACTGTTTGACAAACTTCGACACGACCTGAGTCACCGAGTGCTCCCAGCTTGTCAAGCTCGCGGACGAGCTTCAGCTGGGGGGGGGGGGGGAGACTGTTGGATCTATTTTTGCCCAACGCCCTGATCATCCCCCCTTTCTTTTCTTTCATTGATTTCATTCCTGTGTGTGCTCGCATTGCCACTATATTCCAATGCTCGCCACTTCTGCTTCCAGGCTTCCAGTTCGTTCGTTTGGTCGCCCCGTATATGTACGCCCCGTGCCTTTCCAGTTCGTCTTCCAGGACTACAGTATCCCGCCCGTACTGAAGATGCGCGTCAAGACTTCACAAGAATGTGTTTGACACTAGTGCCGTGACTCTTGCGTGCGTGCGTCCGTCTATGTTTCGTTAGAGTTCGCTCACCGCGCGTTGCCGATCGAGAAGCGACGGCAGTATCGTCTTTTTCTCGTTTGAATTCGAATCTCTTTTCTTCCGCCTTTGAACCGCTTCCGTGAATATATTTCGTCGCCAAAACCAGCGTACAAACAAGTATTGTATCACAGTAATTGTCTTGTCTTTAACCGAAGTGCCGAAGATCGGTGGCCAGTCCAGGCCAGTCGTGTACGTTGTCGGGGAAACCAGCGGCCCATCGCGCGCGGGATCCGTCCGACGCAACTGCCGACGACCGACTTCGTCCGCCAACGACCGACGAGCGGCAGGAAGGAGAGTTTTCCTCTTCATTTGCTTCCCGTAGCATTACTCGCCCAGCGTCTACAGACACCGGAAGAGCGACTATCCCCCGGGCTGCTCCTTCGGCCCTACAAAAGAAAAAAACACATAAAAAATATATATAAAAAACCCAAAAAAAAAAAAATAAAAAAAAAAACAAAAAAAAAAAAACGCGCGAAACAGTTACGCACGCGCGATTTCCTGCAAGAAACCAGCGCGCGAAGTTCTTTCGTGAACGATTCTGGGATAGTTCAGTGGAGCAGGGGGGAGTAGGAGAGCGCACCAATTGAATTGAACGGCGACCCGCGGGCGGGCGGCGGCGCGACCACAGTTTGCCAAGTCAGAGTCAATGGGCTGCCCCCATTGACCGAGTGGTGTCAACAATTGCGGCGTGGCAAGGCGCCGTCGCGCCGATCGTCGTCCAGCTGTTGTCCGCTGCGGATTGATGGTTCACACTTCTGTAACAACCACCTATCAGTGCGGACGCATGAAGTCGATATGAGGAGACTATATGTGAGCCATGCCGTTGCCTTCAAGGCTCGTGGAAATGCTGCAGACGATAAATCGACGACCCTCCTCTAGAGGAATCTTCGCCTTCGCCGCCTCGCTTGTTTTCTGCTCCGTCGTTCTGCTGCGACCAGTCAACAGATGGACGACGTTGACGGAGCTACCACTCGATGGTAAACTCAACGCTCACCCGCCGGCACCCCAGCCGGAGCGGCCAGGCTACGACAACGATCAGCTGTGCCAATTTCCCGTGCTGGACCCATTTGACCCATCAATTCTTCCTTACGTTTCTCATCCGCCCGAACTCCAATGTGTGGAGCAGCCAAAATTTCTGTCTGTCGCCGGTGACGTTGTGCGCTTCAATCGAACGGAAGTGCGCCTCTGGAAGGTGCGCAAGTTCGAGTACCGCAAGTTCTGGAGACCGAAGGGCAGCGACTCCGCCTTCCAGTACGCTCAGTGGGAGTCGCTGCTTCACAACAACGCCTCACAGGTCACGTTGACGAAGGACCTCGAGGCCAGAGTACTCTACAGCGGCCCGAAGGAGGGCGGCCCCCTTCGAACTTTTGCCGATGTGATACCTAGAGTTTCGCCTCCGATTGCCAAGGGAAAGCCAAATTCGACGAAGAACTTCAAAGGGAATCGCCCGAACGTTCTTGTTGGGCTGGGGAAATATGCCCAACATCTCCCCCCCCCTCGGCTTGAGCTCGTCCCCGAGCTCAGAAGTCGAAGGTGCCGTAGGCCTCGGAGTAGCCCTAGCAGATCTTGTGCTGCTTCAGTTGTTTCATTCCGCTCTCTTCCTTCTCGCCGAATTTCAGTTTTTTTGGGGCTCTTTCTCCACTGGTGGATCAGCTGGAGTCATGGTCGCCGTCATCATGAACGCCTTCTTGAGGTCGTAGTCGTAGTCCAGGCAGGTCTTCACGTCCATCAAGCCCATGCCCAATGTAGAGCACTCGAAGTGGGTCGGTGGACGATCATTCAGCCCTAGCTGTCCCACAGACCGTCTTTTACCCGTTTTGGCAAATTTCTGGCCAGTTTCGTTCTTGTACATGGCTTTCCCTTTCCTGGTCTTGCTGTACTTGAAGGAGGTGTAGACGTTGGAGTTGCAGTAGTCGATCTCCTGCTGCGCCAACTCTTTCTCGTCACACTCCTTCTTCTCGCGGCCAACTCCCTGTTGGTCTTCTTCCGCCAAGTGGTCAGCTGGAGGAAGGGCCGCGGAAATCGTAGGCGCCTGCTTGTAGACGCCGTCGAAGCCGACCTTCACGTCCGTCAAGCCCATGCCCGTCGTAGAGCACTCGAAGTGGGCCGTTGGACGATCGGTAAGCCTTCGCTGCCACGCGAAACTTCTTTCCCCGTTTCCGACGAATTCGCGGCCTGTTCTGTTCTCATACATGGCCTCGGTTTCGCCTCTTGGGTTACTGTATCTTCGATTCACCCCCCTGGCACTGCTGACGACGCTGACGATGTCGCTCTCCGTGGGGACGGCCTTCTGGTCCATGGCCAGCGTGTCCTGGAGCTCCTGCTGTGGTTCCTCTAGCTCCTCGTCTTCTTCTGCGGAATGGAAGCAGGACGGCGGCGGCGCCGTCGTCGCCCTCTGGAGCGCCGTCGAATTTTCAGCGCTTCCAGTCGGCCGTTCTTCCGCTTCGGCAGCTTCCTTCGTCTCGGTTTCGGCCGCCGGTCGGTCTTCGGCAAGTTTGGTCTCGCAGCGCTCTGGCTTGGGACTCAGAAGAGCGGAGGGGATGGGGAGCACACACTCATATGGCGCCCGGCCGGGGGAGAACTTCGCATATGCAAAGAACAATGCTGTCGTAGTGTGGCTCACCGCCTGGTCGACAAACCGATGTTGCTCTACCGTCCAGAAGTCGACGTTGAGGTAGACGTTCACGTTGGAGCTCTTCTCGACCAGCCGCTCAGTGTAGTTGTCCCTGGCGCAGTAGTAGGCCGGCCGCTGCAGGCGCTGGAAGCTGGGCGTCACCGAGAACGAGAGAAAGATGTAGACGATACAGTAGAGATGCGCCCACACAAGCGACCAAAATTTGAATTGTCGCCTGGTGTCGAAGTGGCGCTTCTCCTTGCTCGGCTGTCTGTCCCGGCGAGGAAGCTGTCGCCGCCGGCGCAGCGAGTCGCTTGCCGTCGCCAAAACCCTCGGCCCTAGCCGTTCCTGGGTTTTGAACCTGGAAACTGAACTGGAGCCGATTATTTTCGCTTGAACCCTTTGTGCGGCCTCTTCTCGCTTGCCGCTCGAAGAAAGAGGGTCGCTGTTACTTCGCCTTCTCGCCGGCCGCGGCGAATTCAACTTCTGTCTTATTTCGTTCGAGTTCTGTTCTCGCTTCTGTTGGCTGTTCTGGTGTCGGGCGCAGCTGAAGAAGCGATCGCCGAAAGGCGTTCGGTAGTTGGCTTCGAAGTGGCTTCCCTCCGAAGTGGTTTCTCCCGGCTTGGGATACTGTAACTGGTCGGACAAAAGAGGGGACAAGGGAAGTTCGGACGCTGTCTTCGAATGGTTTGAATTGGCGCTTTTGATGAACGATGAAGAATCGACTATCGGCGCACCGTTGACTTCTAAGCAGCGTTGCAACTGTTGATTGTCAGCCTGATTCAGACATATCTGTTCCACAGGCTTCAGTTGCTGTTGTTGTTCAAACGATGGTGTTAAAACGACGGGTAGGCCAGAGCAGAGGAGGCTGGGGAAGGGCATGAAGCGCTTGAGGGAAGTAGAATTGGATTGTTTTCGATCTTCAATTCTGATTGGTTCTTCCCTACCCTGCAACAGCTTCAGAGTCTCGCTTCTTCTGTCTCTAATGGCCAAACTGAGTTCCTTTGTCCTTCTCTTGTCCAACTTGTCGATCGATTTGTCTTCATCGGCTTTGCAAGAGGGAGGCACATTTTCTTCACCTTTCGATGGCCAGCCGCCTACCCTACAACAGCTGCATGCCCTGATGAAGTCTTGGAAGCCAGTTGACGGCGGGTTAATTCTGTTCTTTTGGAATGCCAGCTCTGTTGTTCTTGTCTCTATCAGCCTGCGCGCAAAGTCGGCCCTCGCCGTTAGCTGCGCGCATGTCTCTCGTTTGTGTCTCCCTTCCCTGTGATGGCGTGTCGGTTCGTCTGGTTTCAATGGGCGCGCGCCGAATGGGATGCGGTCGTCGCAGTGGCAGAGACGATTGGCGTTGACTCTGACTGCTTCTTTGTCCGTGAGACCTTCTAGGACGACTTCCGCTACGCCGTTCGCGCCTATCCGCCGAATCGTATATGGGCCGTACCAGCGTAACTGCAATTTCGACCCGCGCGGGTTACGGTAGTTCACCCACACGCGGTCGCCGGCCTTGAATGTTACGCCTCTTCTTTTTTTGTCGGTATAGCGCTTTGTGTCTGCCTGCGCTTTCTCTAGATTGATTCTGGCTTCCTTCCAAATCAGACGGAGGTCGTGAGGTAGACGGTCGAGCCAATTATCCATGGTCCAGGCATACGGAGATGGTATCTTCTCGAATACTGATGACGACGGCAGATTGGGTTCTCTTCCGAACAAGACGTAGAAGGCGCTGTTTCCTAGCCGCTTCTGCGGCGTGCAGTTAATAGCTACGCACACGTCGCCTAGTACGTCGACCCAATCGCTGTTGTGACGATAAACTGTCTTCGCTAAGACGTCGAGAAGTATCCCATTCACTTTTTCCGTTAAACCATTGCACTCTGGATGAAGTGGAGTAGTGAACGCCTGCTTGATTCCGTAGATATTCATCAGCTTTTCCGTGATTTCCGAACGGAAATTCGATCCCCGATCTGACAGGAGTGTCTTGACGAAGCCGACGTGTTTGAAGAAATGATTCCTCAGCACGTCGACGACTTCTTCAGTCTGTTCCGTGAACATTGGGTAGGCCCAGATGAATCTTGTCAGATGGTCGACTAGAGTGAGAATGTAGGACTGTCCTTTCACGCTTTTCCCTACAGTCAACACGTCGATGCCCACTCTATCCAAAGGAAGGAGGGGAACTTCTAGCGGCTGAAGGAGGGGTTGCGCCGGAAGGCCTTGTCCTCGACGGGCGGCACACGTGACGCAAGAGCGGATGACATTCCAAACATCTGACTCTAATTTGGGCCAATACCACTTTCTCTGGAGGCGGTGCCTGGTCTTAGCTGGGCCGAAGTGTCCACCCGTCAATGTGGAGTGCGCTTCTTTGATCAGCCGATACCTTTCTTGACGAGGGACGACTATCTTATCGCCGGCAGTCGAGGTGATGAATAGCAAGCCGTCGCGAAGAAAATAGTCCTTCTTCCCTACTGATACTGGGCCGCGCTCCAGTTTCTCGATAATTTCCAATAGTTGAGGATCTAGCCTCTGGGCGTTTCTAGCTATTTCGAGGTCGCCCTGGTTTTCCCATCTATCCAGTGCATCTTTCCATGCTCCTGTCTCACCTCGCATTTCCAATTCTCGATTCAGACCGTGATTGGAGAGAGGGAGAGGAACTTCAATTGGGATTCCTGTAGTTGGCGGTTGTTCCGATGGTTCTTCAGCTGCAGGTTGACTAGAGGAGGCGGTTGGTTGATTTACGTCGACAACTTCAGGGGCGGCAGTATTTTGTTCAGCGGCTGTCTGTGATCGTGTTTTCACTGCTTGGACTACTGCCGTGTTGTTATGGCCCTGTTCCTCTTCTTGTTCAGCCATCCTCTGCTGCAGTTTCTGTTGAAGCAGCTGCACGTATTTCGTATACATCTGCTTCTTGACTTTGGAATCTGGGATAGGCGGGTTAAACCTTTCTAAGTCGCGTATTCTTTGTTCAGTAGCGGCTATTTGCGCGCTAATGAATTCGACTGGTTCCTTAGGTCTTTCTTTATACCGCCGCCTCGCTGCTGCGCAAGAGGCGTCCGTCAGTAAGCTTGGTCCGTCCGTTAGGCCCCGTATCGTCTCTTTCAACTGTTGAGTTCGTTCTTCACTACTACAGTCGTCAAACAGACTCTCGGCCCTAGCCGTTCTATGAGGCTGTGACAGCTGTACTGGCATCTTCTGCTGGTGGCTGGTGAAATTCGACTGATGACCTCGGCGAAAGGGGGGTAAAGGCATTGGCGGGGGAACAAAAGGATTGAAGGGAGGAATCCCTGCGAACCCACTCGTCAGCACGAATCCCGTAGCGTAGAAAAGAGAGATCTGTACCCAGACGAACATTGAGACGAATTTCTGACGGCAAAAGCGACGCGCACACGAAGACGACTTCACTGGCGGGTTAGGCACCGTGTACCGACGGCGCGACGACCGGGGAGCGGGTGGCAGACTAGGCAGCGCCGGCTCGCGCGGACGGCCGAGAGCCCGGTGAACCTCGCTTTGCTCGGGGTAAGTCGGTTGGCCTTCTGCCTTGCGCTTATAGACGGAAACTCGCCGCCTAATGTGTACGTCTACGGCGCCGCCGGTGGGGTTCTCGACAGTGGGGCGACCGTTCGGCTCACTAAGACGGGTCTCCTGTCCCTGCGTCACAGACTCGCCTTCCTTCTTTTCCCCGGCCGCTGTTGCCTTCCGTGACTCAAGCGCAACTATTCCGCTCGCCTGGGCGACTTCCTGAGCCTGCTCCCTATTCCCCCCACACTGACGCTTCTCATGCCTACTACTGCTCTTTTCGCTGGCCGTTCCGGGGACGCGCACAGCTATTTCCTCACTCCTACTCTTCTTCACCCTACCCCGCAGCGACGAGGCGCCTATCGTACCTTCGCGTAACGTCTCGCAGCCTCGAAGACGCGTGGTCGCTTCCTCCATGAGTAAGAGCTCAAGTACCTCCTGATCCGGCGTCTCCTTGGAGATCCCACTTGCTGTCCTGTCGATGCCCGCTTCCTTCCGACGGCGTTGCTCCTTTCACCGCTCCGGTCGACGCCGAGTTGGCCACCCCCGCCGCGACTTTCTTCGCCGGGTAGTCGGATCGGCCGATCGTCCGGAAGTGAAGCCTCAACAACACCGCGTGGTGAGAGTCTCACAATACGCCATGGTGTGGGACTATTACGCCCAGGGACCAGTGGCTACGAGAGATTACACTCAACGGGGGTCTTCTGGCAGGAAAACTACGAAAGATACAGACGTGAGCCCGTGATAGCCCTCTCGCTCTTCCCTTCTCGGGTGCTGTGAAAGTGACGACTTGGCAATATCGTCGGACGAAACTCGCTGTCGAGAGGCAAATTCAGTCCGCTACTGCACATCCGCCGCTTCCCAGTGTGCGGATTAGTCGTAGGCGCACGGCGAACAAACACTCACAGACTTGGCAGCAAATTCAAACGGTTCAAAAACACACACGATGATACCGCGGCTCACAACGCCTTCCACCGCCGACGCCGCTCAGTATCTGGAGAGCGTCGGCACCGATCACACTGTAATAAACTATTCTTCAGGACGAAGTAGACGCTTGACGCAGAACGAAGGGGCAGTGGGCACAGTAGCACTGGAACTTGAACGAACAGACGTACATATGGCGGCAGCACGAACGACCTGGGCGCATACAGTAGCTCACTGAACGAAAAAGCGAGGATTGCACCAGCAATACGAGCGGGGGAAACAAAGCAAAGGAAGGAAAGAAAGGGATAAAGGAAAGCACTGGGACTGCTGGGACTGGATTCGCTGAGTCAGTCGAACTGGCTTCGCAATCTTCCCATCACGGTGGCAACTCTGAAAGAACGCTTGGGCGGCTGGACCTTTCGAGGCTATTCGAAGATCGGCGACAACACCTTCCCCAACATGATCGCCGTCGCCACCGGCCGCCGAGTCACGATCAACAGCAGCGAACTGCATGGCCACTTTCAGAACGACTTTGTTGACGACTGGCCCTTTATCTGGAAGAACTACTCCGCCAGCGGCTATAGAACCTTGTTAGCTGAAGAGCAGCCTGGAATATTCAGCTACAAAGCGAAGGGCTTTTTCGGGCCGCCGACCGATGTGTACCTAAGGCCCTTTGGGATGGTTCTGGATCGAATGAGCAGCGGCTACTGCTTGGCCGGCAAGCCATCGGCGGTGAAGCTACTCGACGCCATGACGCGTTTCATGGAGCAGAGTCGGCGCGACGCCATCCCGTTCTTTGTGTTCTCCTTCCTCTGGAAGCTGTCGCACGACGACATCAACCTGGTCGAGAACATCGACGGCCACATCGCTCGCTGGCTGCGCTCCGTCGCCGATTCGGGTCTACTGGACAATACGGTGGTGCTGGCGATGTCCGACCACGGCAATCGATTCGACGAGATCCGCTCCACCATAATCGGCAGATACGAAGAGCGAATGCCGTTTCTCTTCATACACTTGCCGAAGAGCTTCGCCTTGAAGGAAAGACGAAGGATTGAGATGGCGCTGGACGAGAACTCTTGGCGACTGACTTGTCCGTACGACGTCTACAAGACGCTGGTTGACGTGCTGAGGGTTTCCGGACAACTTAGTTGCGGAAGCGGATCTCAGTGTACTGACGATAGGCGAGGAGCCAGCCTCTTCGAACCAATTCCTAAGAATCGAACCTGCGCCGACGCCGGAATCGAAGAGAGTTTCTGCGTCTGCCAGAAGGAGGAAACTCTCGACGCCGCCAGCTCTGAAGCCCAGGAAGCGGCGCGCGCCGCTCTGGCGTCTATAAACTCCGCCCTGGCTTCAGAGCCTTTCTCTCTTCTCTGCCGACAAGCGCTAACCGTCAAACGGGTCCTCAACGGGCAGCGGTACGCGCCGACGAGGCAGGTGCTGCTGAACCACCGTTGGAACTACGGCACGCTTCTCGAGAAGAAGAACTACACGGATCTCTTGAGCTACATGCGGGTTACATTCCAAACCGACAACGACGCAACATTCGAAGCGCTGGTTCGCTCCATCTCGCACCAAAGCGGGCAGGCCGTGGACAGCAAGCCTACGCTGACGGTTCAACTGCAGCACATTTCGCGAATAAATGCCTACGGATCGCGCGGCCATTGTGTGGCCATGGTCGACCGTGACATGGAGAAGTTCTGCGATTGCCTCGCGGCGATCACGAAGTCAAGTTAGCAACGGTTCAAGGGTATTTGGTGGATGCAGGTAGTGTGTGCACACCTGCAAATGAACAATATGGAGTGCGGTTGTAACCTTTTGTGGATAGGGCATTTGCTGATATTACAGCGTATTCATGACCGATGAGATGTATTCATTCCATCCATCACACAGAAATGTATTCATTGGCGTTTCCAGGTTGCCGCACTACTGGCACTTCGCATCAATTCAGTAGACTAGAAGGGTGGTAAACGCTATGCATGACATTAGGACTTGTCGCGATCTGAGAGCCAAGAATGTCAACGGATATGTATGTACGCACCATATTCTAACGGAAGCCTTCAGTCTTCATTGCGTCTTCTTCTCCTCTTTCGCTTCAGTGGGGCCGACGCCCAGAATAGGCACTCTCCAAGTTTGCGGAGGGTAGACGGGATAGAGCAGAACCAGAAGAACGTTGACCACTACGCCGGCCCAGTTGGCGATCTGCAAGCCAAGCAAACCCACCGGAATCGCTTACAAACATTATGCGTTGTCACTTGAAGGGCTTCTTACACCCATGTAGATGTCGCCGATGAGATATGCGAAGAAGGCCCACTGCAGCCCCACCGCCAGTCCTCCGAACGTCATCGAAGGCATAATGTACTCCGTTGTTTTCAGGAGGAAGACGCGGTACTGAAATTAGTTCATGCACTAGTTGCATGAATGTACTGAGGCGGCGCAACGCGATCGCACCATTTCGTAGACTATTCCGGTCATCGATAGCACTTGTATGGTGGCGGCGATGGTTCCCATGTGGGACTTCGCATCGGCCGGATCAAGCCTACCGACGTGCATATGGATGCTGAAGTAGACGACAGCCAGCGCCGCCATTTGTAGGTGGAAGTTCTTCTGAAACGTACAGTCTTCCCTTGGCGCCACAATGGCTGTTACACAGAAGCTAAAGTCGAGCCGTACGCGACGAACCTTGTCTGTCTGGAAGAAGTCGTAGGCCAGAAGGTAGACCGCCATTAGGGCGAGAATCCCCGAGTTGAGATAGACCATGCCCATGTCGCCGATGACGAAGCCGTACTTGAGCCAGCAGAGCGTCATCAGCGTCGGGAAGACGAGAGTGACCGCCGAGAAGCCATCCGAGGTGTTGCGCCGCTTCCATTCCAGCACGAGGGCTCTACATGTACATAGCGCGACATCTACTGTTGCAGACTCGACATACGAAAAGACACGACCCACATTGGCATGAGACAGAATCCGATGGTGAACGCTGTCAGCCAAATCTCGTAGATTTTGACGAACTCCATCGCTCTGACGTCAATGTCTGCTCACTCTTCAGTTACAAAGTTTCTGTGCCTCTGCAGTGACTTATGTATTCTGTTCGTTATGGCGGATTCTGTTGTTTGCTTGCACCAACTCTGGCCAGTGCGCGCGCACCACTGATGTTGTGTGCTGCGAGAGGGAGAGAGACACAACGCTACCACTAGAACACGTGAATACTCAGTGCGCCCTGCCGTAGGTGGCGGCGAGTGACGAACTAAGCAGTGGTGTGCTCTCCGGGCTCTTTAGATGTGTCTGGCTTCAGCACAGCATTGACAGCCCCAAATGCTTCTACGAGCGTACGCTGTCGACGTCGAGATACCGCCACATTGCGTACACAAGAGAAATAATCTTCCTTCCTGTGAACACAAACATAATCGGACACTTATTATCAGTCGGTCGAGCTCGAAACTGTCGCCGGCTATGCTCGTCCGAGAATGAAGCGGTGCCTTATATAAACGTCGATTTCAAAAGCAACAAACACAGTATACCGCGGATATTTTTTTAAATTTTTCAAAGCTACTGTAGCAACTTCGAGACAACTTCCAGAGTTCGCCTGACTGTCAGGGTCAGCAGGGGAGAGCGCAGATTTTATGACTGGATCGCTCGACGGCGGCGGTGGTAATCTCATGGGCTGGCGACTGTTTGCAGCGAGAGCTGCCTGACCTTCAGCGGCGTGCGCGGACGCGGAGCGAGCAGCGCGTGCGCCGCCGGCCGCTGTCGTTCAGCTGAGAGGTGTGGCGTCGGCCTTCGCCATTGTACTGTCCATCCAACTACTGCCCTGCTTCGCGCGCTGCCTGCTGCCTTGTCTGCTAGTAAGTAGTAGTGGGAAATCGGCGCGAAAAGGGTTGTCGGAGAGATAAGCCAAACCTTCGTGCTTTGCTTGCAGCTAACCCGCAAGGCGAGAAGAGAAGAGAGCAAGATGTCAAAGTCAAGACCGCCAACTGTTCCTCCAAAGCCGCCTGAAAGGAACCGTGTAGTCGATGGAAAAGCCAAGGAAGGGCTGAAGATCGACACGAATGCAAGCCGGACGCAACGCGATGGAATTCCTCCGGCGTCGTCGATGACTAACGGCCACCTCGACCATGGAGGCTCTCCGGCGAGCAGCTTTCGTCTCCGAAAAGGGGAATCCCCGACGCCGCCGTCGCCTGCGTCGGCCGTTAGCAGCACTTCAGCTTTCGACTTTAGCGACGTGGATCTGCATCCACTCAAGAGCTTCAACTTGCCTGGTGGGGTGGGGTTGATTGTCGTGGCAGCTCATCCCATTGACACTGTAGTGAACATAATTGGTTGTTTCTTCTCAGGTCTCAATCTGCCCGCCCTTCCCGACCAAGGCCTCTTCAATCGCGACCGAACCGTCGAAGTGCGCCGTCGCGGCGGCGCCGACGGCGAGTTCGGCTTCTCCCTCCGGAAGGCGGTGGCTCTGGGCGGCGCCAAGGGCGCTTCCGGCGCCGCCGTCGTCTTCGTGGTTCTGGACGACGAGACGCGGAGGCG
Source organism: Linhomoeus sp. GSCO2_2 (assembly GCA_030248115.1). Taxonomy (NCBI): domain Eukaryota; kingdom Metazoa; phylum Nematoda; class Chromadorea; order Monhysterida; family Linhomoeidae; genus Linhomoeus; species Linhomoeus sp. GSCO2_2. The sequence goes on from JASAMZ010011673.1 coordinate 18,785, forward strand.
GCAGGGCCCCGCCAGCGGCACGGACCTTCTGCCGGGCGACATTCTGTTGGCCATCAATGGGCAGAGTGTGGAAGGTCAGACGGTGGAGGCGATGGCACAGATGGTGCAGGCGTCCAAAGATGTCGTCCAGTTGACGGTGCGCACCGTCGCACAGGTCAACGAGCTGCTGCAGCTCTCGTCGTCCTCGGCTGCGGGAGCGCTGGGCGCCGCGCGGCTCTCCGCCGACGGGCAGGTGTGGCGGTTTGGAATTGGATACGGTATTAACGTTATATTGACCAGCGGAACATTAGGCGGATCTAGTTCATCCGATCGGCGGATCTTTGCGATTTCCCGATCCGCCGGGCCGATTCGGCCCAAATTTTGAGCGTTTTCGGATTTGGAATACCGATCACGTATCAGAAGAGAAATTACAAAAATTCCTTTGCGTTCGTGAGTTATAGGGCTTCGGACAGTTTTGAAGTTGCGCGGCAGTCCAACGCGACGTCGTACGAAGTTGGTGTAATTGAATAAAGTATTTGACTTTGTGCCCTTTATCTACACACCAAATTTCAGCTCAATTGATTGTAAACTGATTTTGCTGAAAGATTGGCCATTCTTCAAATATCGATTACCCTCAATTGAGCTGAAATTTGGTGTGTAGATAAAGGGCACAAAGTCAAATACTTTATTCAATTACACCAGCTTCGTGCGACGTCGCGTTCGACTGCCGCGCAACGTCAAAGTTGTCCGAAGCCCTATAACTCACGAACGCAAAGGAATTTTTGAAATTGCTCTTCTGATACGCGATAGGTATCCCAAATCCGAAAACGTGTCAAAATTTGGGCCGAATCAGCAAGGCGGATCGCGAAATCGCAAAGATCCGCCGATCGGATGAAATAGATCCGCCTAATGTTCCGCTGGTCAATATAACGTTAAGCTAGTAATATTGGTGTAATCGGCTGTCATGGCTGGATGACGCTGTGTATCACAAAGGATAGCCAGACTCTTTGGCTTTTCACAGGCGAACGCAGCCAAAGGTACTCAAAACGAGATGAAGCAGTTCAGAGCTCTGGACCGTCCGACGGCGACGTTTGGTTAGCCCACAAGGATGGCTACGCCGCTGCGGCCATAGTCTCTGAGCAATTAGACACGCACAAGGTGCGTATCAAGCTCCACTCGAGCGGCGAAGAGGTCGTCGTCGACTCCACCGACATCGAGAAGGTTCGTTTTTGTTCGATAAGAATTGCTATTGATGGCTACACCTCATATATCTGCCTAAGGCGAACCCTTCCCGTCTGGATCGGGCCGACGACGTCGCTTCCTTGATCCACCTGAACGAGACGGCGCTTCTCCACCTGTTGCGCTCTCGGTACGGCGCCGGCCTGGGCCAGACGAAGGCGACGCGCAACGCGCTTGTAGCTATGGGCGCCGCCGGCCAGTGCTCCGCCTTCTACGACGGTCGAGTGGGGAGGCTTGTACGCGAGTTGAAGGGAGGCGCCGCGGCACACGTCTACTCCTTCGCGGGCCAGGTGCGCGGATTGTGGTAGTGTTACGGTACGTTCTGTTGCGCAATGGATCGTTGAACGCGAACATCCGCAATAAACCTTGCACGGTCACAACGAATGGCAGAACGTTCGCCACGTATTCGACGAATCAGCAGTTCCGTATTCTGAGTTGACACTGTTTGATTTCTGTTGCCGTTGTTCCGTAAGTTGTTGCGGTATTAGCGTGCTAAATACTACAGCGCTTCTTCAGGTCTACCGCCGTCTGGTGCTGGGACAGCGCAGTCAATCGGTAATGTTTGCTGGCTGGGAAGGCTCTGCCAAGACCGGCCAGTCTAGACAGTTTCTACACCACTTGGTGGCCACGCAGGCTGGCCCGAACTCGTCTGTTACTCGTAAGCGACTAGAAGTGGTTTGTTGAAGGTTCGAATGAAATAGTGTTACTGCGTCGTCACATCACAGCGCGGAAGCTGAAGGCCGTCTTCGACCTCCTGGACGCTTTCTGCGCCTGCCGGTCGGCGTCCAGTTGGTCCGCCGCCCGAATGTCCACTGTTACCACTGTGAAGTTTGACAACGCCGGTCGAGTGTCTTCCACTGCGCTTCAGGTGGCTTCATTCTCTCCGTATGCTTATAGACTAACAATCCTTTCTTGTGTCACCTCAGTGCTACTTGGTGGATTGGCATCGCCTCGTGGAGCACCACTCGAAGGACCACTTCAACTTCAACGTGCTTTACTCGTTCTGGGAGGGGATGGCGACGACCAAAGTTTCTGTCGATACAAATGGTTCTGACCAAACAGCGGAGGACCAACTGAGGTCGCAATTGGATTTGGGCGCGGCCGACAGAACTGCTCTGGCGAAGGCGCTGTTCGAGCCCGCTTCCGCCGCCGACGAGACGTGGGGAAGCGTCGTCGCCGCCGGCTGGCGCAGTCTGTTGGCCGCCTTCGAAGCTCTGGACTTCGCGAGAGAGGAGCGAGAGACGCTGCTGCTCGGCCTGGGCGCTCTGGTGCACGCAGCGGTTTCTGCGCCCGTGGCAGGCCAGAGAAACACCTTCGGTCGGCCCGAGAACGCTAGGAAGGCGGCGGAGCTCCTCGGCTGCACGCCGGAGCAGTTGTACTCCGCCATGTTTCCGTCGGCCGCCGCAGCCGCGGCGGCGTCTGCTGCGCAGGCTGGGAAGGACGGCGGTGCCTCTAGTCGGTCAGTGGTGCTGCAGGTTGCGCCGAGTCTACCTTTGCAGTTGCGTTGCGACTCACGTTTACGCTTTTGCAGTCGGCTGAATCGTGATCGCGGCCCGAGAACTGGGCAGTTGGCGGCCGCGTCTCGCTGGTCGGCAACCGTCCCCACGGACCTCCGTAGCAGCGACGCTTGCGGGGCGCTAAACGGCTTCCTGATGGGCCTTTACAAGGAGCTCGTCAGTCTCGTCGTGTCGCTGATCAATCGGTATAGCGCGTGTAGTGTATTTCGTGCATTAGCTATTCGTATGAGACGTATTTGCTTGCAGTTCGCTCGCGTCTACCGACCGCGGCCTAGCCTCGATTCACGTAGTGGATTGCCCCGCCTTCCACGCCAACGACGCCGTCTCGCCGTCCGAAGGCAGGCAGTCGGAGCGCGGCCTGGGCTTCCCTCACTTCTGCTGGAACTACGGGGCCGAAAGGGTGTCGCAGCTGCTGTGCGAGCGGCGCTTCTCGAACGAACTCGCGCTCTACGAGGAGGAGAAGGTGGAGGAGCCGATGGGCGGCAACTGGGCCGATTTGACCGGGCAGGCTACCCGTCTGGTCGCTTCCGCCGTCGAGATGTTCGACCGGCCGCCTCGGCACAGCCACTCGGCCAACATCGACCAGAGGAGCAGGGAGAGAAGGGGGCTGCTTTGGCTAATTGACGAGGAGTCGTTGTTTCCGGCGGCGACAGATCGCTCGCTGGTCGACCGCCTGGCCCTTCATCATCAGGAGAACGCCGACGCCGCCTCCACGGCGCTCTTCCGCAGAAACAAGGCGCAACGGAGTCAGTTCTACGTCGGCCACGGGTTCGCCAGCAACTGGGTGGCCTACGACGCCGCCGATTGGCTGAGAAGGGCGCAAGAGCACGCGGCGACGAGGACGGCGCTGCCTTTGCTCCAGCAGTCGACGAAGTGAGAAGCTTTTGGCTCTAAATCCAGGGAACGATCAGTGCTTCTATCGTCGCTTCAGGAAACACATCTCAACGCTGTTCCTGTCACTGCGCGCCGGCGGCGTGGCTGGCGCTCTGTCGACGGACGCCGATTCCTCCGGTAGTTCCACGATGTCCCGGCGAGCGACCAGCATCCTGAGCTCCCTGAACAGCCCCCACACTCTCAAGCGGAATAGCTACTGCGCCGCTGCCAAGCTGCAGATGGTGGGGAGAGTCGAAGCTGTTCTGTTCCCTCTTGCCGCTTTGTTTGCCGACAGGCGTGAGGCCGGGCTCAGTTAGCTACGGGGTGCGAGCGCGCGCGCGCCCGACCGGTCGCCTGTTTGCAGTCAGGCTTTGGAGCTTCCTCGCCTCGGTCGGCCGACCATTACGCCCACTTTAGGACCACCTGATCGAGACGGCGCGTCGCGTGGAGCGAGTCTACTTCGTCCACTGTCTCATGGCGACGGCGGAGTACTCAGCATCGATGTACCCGGCCGTCCACACCACCGCCTCCGTCTACCACAACCCGGCGGTGACCAACCAAGTCGACGTGCCCTTCCTGCGCCGGCAGCTGCGCTCCATCCCCCTCGTGGACGGCGTGCGCTTCGCCAAATGCGGTGGGCTAGAAGGCCCGGATTACTGTACCAATCTTATTGTTATTGTCGATCCAACTGCAACCCTTGTCGCAGGCTTTCCCGAGCGCATGCCGTTCGGCGCCTTCCGTCGCCAGTTCGAGTGTCTCATGAACAAGGAAGATCGCGACGCCCTGAATCAGTCGAGTCTTTTTGACGATCGGGAAATGGCCAAGACCCTGCTGGGGAAGCTCGGCGTACCGGAGAGCGACTATCGACTCGGATTGTCTCAGGTATGTGTGCGTGCGCACTGAAAGACTGACGCCACGCGCTAGTATTGCGAAGGATTACTGTCATTGATGCACCCATTCCGGCTTACGCTGTAGCCTCAAGTACGTTATGGTGGAAGTGGTAGTGAAAGTGCGCGCGCGCACACATTGGGAGCCAGAGTACATGGTGCGAAGACAGTTACATACAGTACGAAACGAATACGTGACGCAGACAAGCTTGTGTATAGTGCAGTACTGTAGACTATAATGAATGTACTGTACCACTGTAGACTCAGTTGGCCTATTCTCCGCTTTATATTGACCTCCCCTCGCAACCGTGATTACGGTAGCTCAGTATACGTATTCAGATCTTCATGCGCGCCGAGCTTCTGAGTCGTCTCGAGTCGGGACGCGAGATGGCCGTCTCCGGCTCCCTGGTGGGTCTGCAGGCACAGTGCCGCAGCTACCTGGCCAGGAAGCAGTTCGAGAGGCGCAAGCTGGAGCTCTCCGCAGTCGACTGCATCCGGCGCAATATCGACAAGTATATGGCCGTGCGCCAATGGTCATGGTGGAGGCTCTACTGCCGCATTCAGCCCCTGCTCTCCGTACAGAAGCAGGACAGGGAACAGTCGGTGGGAGTACGTATGAATGAGTGCATACTTGTGGTAACGTATGGTAGGTAACAGTAGGCCAATATGGTTGATGAGCGCTCTAGGTTTGAAACCATACGTGTAACCGGGGGGGGGGGGGCATGGGGGGGGGGGGGGGTGGAGCCCCGCCCCCCCCCCCTAGCCGAAAGTGTACCCCCCCCCCCCCATACCCCCCCCCCAGGTACCCCCCTCCCGCCTTCCCCAAAAGACCCCCCCCCCCTAGAATTTCAAAAATTTTCGCCTGCGGCGCTTAAAAATGGCAAAAATTTCGCCTGCGGCGCTTGTAAATTGCAAAATTTTCGCCTGCGGCGCTATATTTTGGACGTTTTTGACCAAAATTAAGCGATTTTTGGCACTTTTTGGCCTATTTTTGCAAAATTTTCTTATTTTTTGGTACTTTTTTGGCAAATTTTTTAGGTCATTTGACCCCCCTCCAGGGGCCTCAGACCCCCCCCCCCCTGAGGGGTCCTATACCCCCCCCCCCCGACCCCCCCCCCCTGGCCGGTTGGCGCTTACACGTATGTTTGAAACCGCTGACAGATCGATAAGAAGCGGTGTGCTTTCGTTACCGGACCGTTATTCAACGTGCAGCCGATATTGGCGCCGGGCGCCTTGAGTCACGCGCGTCCTCTCGCTCTTGTGCCTGCGGGTGTCTTAGTAAGAGGGTTGTGACAGTAGTTGTAGTAAGTACTAAGAGAAGCTGCCACAACTTGTGCGACCACCGTCCTTCCCTACCATTACCAGGAAGCGATGACGGAGATGCAAGCGAAGGCGGCCTCTCTGGAGAAGGAGCTGGCGCAGTACCGTCTGTCGGCCGGCCGACTGGAGGCCAAGATCGCCGACTTGGAAGCGGAACTGAATGAGGAGCGGCAGCGCGCGGCCGACGCCGCCGACGCGCTCGCCGGGGAGCACTCTGCGCGACTGAAGGCCGAGTCCGACGTCCAGCAGCTGGGTGGACGCTTCTCTTCCATGGAGAAGCGAGCGCAGGCGGCCGAGCTAGAATTGGCGCAGTTGAAGACGATCCAACAGCAGCAGGCGGCCAAGCTGCACGACAGCGTCGAAGGTGGAACGAGCGCCGCGCTGGATATTGACAATGCAACACTGTCGCTTCGCTTCAGAAGGGGAGGAGAGGGCGAAGGAGCTCCGGGCTCAGCTGGACGCCGTGGAGGCGCAGCACCAGTTGAGCGCGCGCAAGCTGGAGGAGGAGTCGAAGCAGAAGAGGTCGGACCTCAAGAGACAGGTGAGACGCACACCTTTGAATATACGCCACTGTTTGACCTCATAAGTGGTTGTGGATCTTAGTAGTTGTCTCTTTACACTCTGTAGCTGGAGAGCAGTCAGAAGGAACTGAAGGAGAGGGAACAAGAACTGGCCGAGTCGCGAAGGGGCGCACAGAAGTCGGCGCGCGAGTTGGCCGACATGCGCCTGCACTCCCAGCAGCTCGGCTCCAGGAACGCACAACTGGAAGCCAAGCAGACCAAGTGAGTTGCCTAAATGTTAATTCTGACTGCAGTTTTACTAGAGTTATTGTATTGGTTCGTTGGTGTGACCTGGTCTTTCTAGCTGTTCAATTTTCAGGTTCGATGAAGAGCTGGACGCCGTCCGCCGTCAAATGCTCTCGGAGCAAAGTCAGAAGGAGCGTTCCCTTCGCGAGAAGGAGGAGGTCACTTCGCGCCTGGAAAGCCAGCTGAGAGTAGGCTATTGCTTATTGGAGTAGGTAATCCTGGGATCAACCTATGCACTATGAGCGCGCGCTTTGCGCACTTGCAGATGGCGACGGAGAAGGCGGCGGATTACGAAGCCAGGTGCTCGCGTCTGCAGCGCGACCTGGAGCAGATGAGAAGCGCCGGCTCGAAAGAAGAGGTAGCTTTCTCTCACTAGTTGCTACTCTTTGAAGATTAGATTGTATTGTTGTGTTAAGTATTCTTGAACTTCGTGCGACAATACACAACTCTGCGCTGTGAGGTGCTTCGCCTGGTGGAGGAGCGCGATTCCCTGGAGCGTCGCTGCACCGAGCAGCTGGAGGAGCTGGACGAGATGGCCGGCCGAATGAACCAGCTGCAGGGCGGCCTGACGCGCGCCGAGATGGACCGCGAGAGAATACGGCAGCAGCTGACGGCCGAGCTGCAGACGCGCCAGACGGAGCTGGAGGAGATGAGGAACCAGAATCAGAAGCGGGTTGGCGTCTCTGCCACTCAATCGGTTTTGGAGTGCGCATAGAGACCGTCCGTCGTCTACCCTTGGCAGATTCGCAGTCTGGAGGAGCAGATCGAGGACGAGTACGAGCGCTACTCGGCCGTTCTGCGCGAGAAGCGCGAGCTGGAGTCTAAGCTGGCCGAGCTGAGCAATCGGCAGCACCTACGGTAGCTCTAGATGCACTTTCGCTATGAATTTTGGTGACATTCAATTTCGACTGCCGATCACTTGCAGCAACGAGTCGGTGGAGCTGGAGCTTCGTCGCAACCTGCGCAACACCATGGCGCTTCTGAAGGACGCCCAAGCCGTCGTCCAACACTACAAGGAGAACGCGCCCAGTCAGGCCGTGCTGCGCCAACTGAAGAACCAGGTGCGCGTGTCACTGCACTCGGTTTGATGGTAATTCATTCAGATTGTACCTTCACCTGCAGCTGGACGACGCCGAGTTCGCGCGTCTCGCCTCGACGAAGTCGAAGCAGGCGGTGGAGTCGGAGTTGGAGCAACTGAGGCAGCAGCTAGACGACTGCACGCGGGCGCGAGTGGGCGCCGAGCAGCGGGCCAGTCTGCTGCTGAAGGAGCGCAACGGGCTGCAGGCGCGCCTCGACGACGTCGACGAGGAGTTCCAGGAGCTGATCAAGAAGTACAAGGCCGTCGTCCAGCAGGTGGAGTTGATGGAGCGACAGCCGTCAGTTGCCTCAGACTTCACTTGTCGTCGGAAAGTATTGCCTCTTTTTCTAGAGCGCCGTCGACAACATCACGATGTCGGACCAGACGCAGCAGCTGGCCGACCAGAGCGAGCGCATCCAGAAGCTGGAGGAGCAGGTGACCACAAGAGTGATTGTCACTTCAAGTTCTATCCGGTATTACTTCGATGGCGGCCCTTTTCGCAGGTCAACGAGCTAGCCTCCAGCCTCCGCTATCGCGAGTCGCACACTGTGGAGCAGCACAAGCTCCAGCTGGCCGAGGCGAAGCTCCGAGAGCTGGAGTCGAAACTGGAACTGGAGCAGACGCTGCGACTGCGACTCGAGGTCTGACCACTCCTTTCTTCTATGCAAATTTTGTGCTATTGCAACAAAACTGCCGCATGGCGTAATTAGTTCACTGAATTGTACACCAGTTCTCATTTCAGTCCGAGCAGCTGAAGCTGAAAGACCGCCTGGACAGTCAGGAGACGGAGACGACCTCTCTACGGGGGGCCAAGGACGAGCTCCAAGACAAGCATAGGCGATCGCAGCGGGAGATCACCTCCCTCCAGGACCAGCTTCAGGAAGCGCGCAAACACGAAGCGGACGCCCTACACAAACAGCAGCAATTGGTGAGAACATGGCAGTGAGCAAGAGAGGCTAGAGAGAAAGAAGCTTCCTGAGGCACAAAAGTTGTTGTACTCTGCGCCGTCTGTGGTCCTGCAGTTGGCAGTCACCGATCGCGCCACACTTCTTCCAGGAGAGCGCGCTGGAGCGCTCCGAGCAGGAGCGCGAGAGCGGCGCCACGGAGCTGGAGCTCGTCCGCCGACGGGTGGAGCAGCTGCAGTCGGCGCTGCACGCCGAGCCGCTGGAAGACGACGACGACCTGGACGGCGACGACGACGGCCTCGTGCGCGCCGGCAGCGCCAGCGTCCTCTCGCGATCCGTCACCAGCCACTCCTCCCGATAGACGGATGATACGATACACGCCGTGTTTTAGTGGCATTCTTCCCATTTCCCCCACGCTACCTACATGTCGGTGCAATACCTGCCGAATTTTGTATTGTGCGTCCTGCTTTCAAGTCTCCTCTGGTTCAGGTACTCGGCATGCCATATATTCACGTTTTACTGGCGTCATTGACCCCCTGGGATAAGCCAACTGGCTGGTGCAGCTGTCTTTGTGTCTGGATGTTGCTCTTGTCTGTGCCTCACCACACACGGTCTGTTTAGTGTTAGATTGTTACAATAGGCCGCCGTCTTCCGCACTGTCGATTGGTGAGCTCTATGGCGATGCAATCCGTCCTACAATGCATGCCCATGCACGCGTTTCGTCGCGAACGATATCGATTTGTCAGTACTGTCGACTCCTAAACAGTTCTCTAGTTTTGCTCGCTGCTTTCGCAACCTTAGGTCTTGTAGAGCTCGGCGTGCTTCTTGGTCGACTGGACGAGCTCGACGTCGTCGTCGCTGCCGAAGAGGGCGTGCTTGCGCATGTTGCTGCTGTAGGCGCTCGCCGGCGGCTTCCGCCCGTAGGCCTCGGCCAGCCGACGGAAGTATCTGGAATGGAGAACACCTGAATCTGGACAGAACATTAGCGCGACTTCAAAGGCGTTGACTACTCCAGATGCAGCGACCGACCTGGGAGTGTTGGCGCAGCAGATGCCGGGCACGGCGATCTTCAGCTTCTGGCACTCCCTGGCGAAGGTGTCGAACTCGCACTGCGCCACCGTGTTGCCGTCGAGGTCGTCGAAGAAGGCCTGCTCGCCTGCGAAGCTTTTGCTAGGTTTGTACATGCGCAGTAAAAGGAGCAGCAGCAAGATAAAGCGGTGAAACGACAAACCTGCTTTGGTCTTAAAGGCGAAGAAGTTGGGTTGCTCCGGCGTCGTGGCGTAGGGCACTGGAAGCGCCGCCAGTGGCACGTCGTCGCCCAGCGTCTCGCGCGCGCTCTTCATTCGCTCGACCATCGTCTGCGTTGAGCGAATGTTTCCTTTGCTTCTCTATAAGTCTGATGATCGCGATGGCAAATGGGACCCTACCTGCGGCCCACTGAAGCAGTTGAAGCCGACGACGTCGGCGCCCAACTGGTGGGCCTTCTTCAGGCAGTCGTTGAGGTCGACGCCGTCGACGGTCTTGTTGTCGTGTTGCAGCGCGCCAGAGAACATGATCACGGAGGGAACGCCTGCAAGGTGTGCGCTGCCCGTCCACTATGTATGTACCATCGTTGACAGTAACCGGTTGTTGGCTGTGGTACCGTTGCCGTGTTCCTTGATGGCTCGGAGTGCAAGCTCGGCTTCGCCGTAGCAGTGGAAGGTCTCGCCAACGATGAAGTCGGCTCCCGCCTCGACGGCCCACAGAACCTGGTTCTGAACAACCGCTTCTCCGGATGCTGCTACATACGACGAATGTGTCTACTACTCCACTCCGTCAGCTGCTACATACAGTACCTTGAAGACGTCGTAGACCAACTGAGCTGTCTCTGGCTTGTGGGGATCGTAGGCCTGCGTCAGAGACAGGTCGCCGCACATCAGAGTGTCCGTTTCCATCGCCACTTCCTTCGCCAACTTGAGAGCGCGTCGATTCAGCTCCTCGAACGTTTCGGTTGCGCCGGCCACCTTCAGCTTCTCGGGGTTGGCGTAGAACTGCAAGTGTTTGTTAATTGAGGTCAGAAGTGAATTGATCAATTTGTTGGAATTCAAGTCGATTCGATCTAACTTTGGCTCAATTGTTCAATTCTGTTAGAATACTGTATTTAATTCTATTTGCGATATTGTAGTTTGAAATCATCTATTTAATTTAACTTTGTATAGCTAAACTTAATTAAATTAATTTGGCTTTGCATCATTCCATTGTATCTAAGTTCACTTAATATTGTTTAACTTTCTACGCAGTGAATAGGTCAAGCCAACTATGTTAATCAGTTTGCCAAAATTAATAAATTTGGTTCAAAGGAACTTAGGTATCTTGATATATTTTTACAGTTTAAACCATTTCAAGTTACTATGTTAGTTTAATTTAGCTCAAATGTTTCGTTTCAGTTTCATTGTGCTTTCTTCACTTTGTAATAGTGTACCATATGTATTTTGGTTTCAAATGCGCAAAGAGACCGACCGTCAGCGCTTGTTGGACGTCGCTTCCGGCGCGGTAGAACTCATAGTGGAGTTGCTTGACGACGTCGGGGTGCTTGACCACGGCGACGGGACAGAAGGGCCCCGCTTGGAGGTAGCCGCGGCGCTCGAGCTCGAACAGGTAGCCCTCCGCCAGCAGCACCGGCTCCCCACGGCGCACGCGCGACAGGAAGTCTGCAGACGCGTCGAAGACTACTGAGTATCACTCCCTGGTAACAGTTACCTATGTACGTACGTTATGTACCTTCTGGCATGCTGTTGTTGTTGGAGTTATAGTCGACGTGACAAAGAACAAAATTACTTGCCGTCACTTTTCGGGTGTTCTAAAAGCAAGGTCTGAAAATCTGGGGTCCTTATCTCTCGTCTGCTGACGAAGTGATTCACGTTGTTGGTTCGTTCAAAGTACACCTTGCTCCAGAAGCAAACTTTGCTCGTTCTGAGTTGGTTCGTTCTTCTGGGGCGTCGCTATCAGACGGCGGCTTGAGTTATGCTCTCGCGGGCGCACTTGCGCGTTTGTGAATATTTGTCTCTCATTTGTCTCAAAACTAGTCACAAAGTGTGTATTGTCGTGCCGTCAGAAATCGCCTATCGGGTCTTGATTGAAACCGCAAAAGGACGTACACACCCACCCTAACCAAACATGAACGAAGAAACAGCAACATTGCGCGAGTGTTCGGTCGGCTGCCGATTCTGTCCCTGTCGATCGTTAGACACTGCAGCGGAGAAGGCGAAAGGCCAAAAACACTCTATCGGCGCCCCGTCTAGGGTGGCAGCAGTGTAGAAGAGTGTACTACGTGCAGAACTCGCACAATACGACGAGTGCCGTGATTGGAAGTCGACCGCAATCATGCAGGCGGTCGACCGTCTCGCCGGCTACTTCACGCCCGAGCAAGACCCGAAGTACAGAGTGTTGGGAGGCTTTGTCCACAGCAAGGTCAGGTCAAACTCACAGTTGGTTTCTTCAATCTTCACGTTGTCGTCGCGCTGTTCATGTACATGCTGTCTACAGTTGCAGATCGCGGCGATGGTAGTGGGCGTCGTCGAGATCGTCTACCTGTTCTTCTCGGCCTTCGTCTTCGTCGCCTGCGCCGACCTGCTCGACTTCGGACTCTACACCACGCTGCTGGTCGTCTGCTTCGCCTGCGTCGTCGTCATGCTCATTGGACTGCTCGGGGCCAAGCCCCTCTTGCTCTGGCCTCAGCTGCTGCTGCAGGTACATACGTACGTACACACACACTCAACCCCATTTGAGGTTTCGTTGAAATCGCAAGTCTGCTAAGCGGCCCTTTAGCTGGCCGTCATCGCGCTCTGCCTCGTCTCAGTCGCCATTACCGTCGTCAGCTTCCTAATTCTTCTACTGGGCGAAAGTACCGGGGAGGAGCTGGCAGCACAAGCGCAGGCCGACTTCCTCAACGTCCGCCTCCAAGCGACGACGATGCTGGCCGTCGTCTGGTTCTCGTGCGTCCTGTTCACAGCCCAACGCTACCTCCAGGCGACGCAGGGAGAGGGCACTTCGTTGATCGGCAGACCGGCCACCACGCCTACTGGCGGCGACTACGGCGGAGCCAGCGAGCAGCGGCGGCACGAATGACAAGTGTGAAACACAGAACAACCTAGTCTTGATGTGCATCGCATCGTTGACAATCGTTGTTCTGTTATATTCACAGAGAATCGGCGATAGAGCATTAGGGATAGTTCTGTGCGGTTGGTTATGTGTACACATTTGCCGTGCCTGTCACTCTAGACGCGCTGAACAGTCGTACGGCGTGCGTTCTGCAGTCGCGAAGTTTACGGCGGGTGCTGTCGAATGCAGCCCACGTGTCAACCTGCGAGAACGAGTTTCAGCCTGTCTCTTATTCAACGTACGATCGCACGTTGGCGCCCAGAGTCCTACTACGTCGATTCCCTTATTGACAACTCTCTGTAGTCTATCTGCGTGCCGCACATCCTCGCAATCGCGACATCACCAAAATAGAAGATGGAAAGGGTTGGCCAAGCGCTGGGCTACTCGAATCCCGAGACCGACGCCCGCTACAAAGTCGACGGCGGCTTCATCCACGCAAAGGTTGGCTGGCATTCCACGTTGGCTTCTACTCCAGCGCAGCAGAGACGCAGAAGTCCAGTAACTCCTTTCAGTACGGCGCGCTCATCGTGGGCGCCATCGAGATCGTCTACACACTCATCAGCGGCGCCGTCTACGGCGGCCTCGGCCTGGGCGAAGAGGCCGAGCTAAGTTCCACCGTCTCCTTCGGCGTCTTCCTTCTGCTGCTCCTGGTCGTCGTCGTCTGCGTCTCCCTGGCACTAGTCGCTCTCTTCATCCAGAAGCCCATTCCACACCTGCTGCTACCGCAGCTGATTCTGCAGGTTTGTAACAGTTGCTGTTTCTCGGTGCGTAGAGGTACAGTAGAGGTTAACAGTACTTGGAGGTAACAGCACACATAGTGAACCGTACATAGAGGTGACTGTATATAGAGGTACCAGTTCATCGAGGTCACAGTACATAGAGGTACGAGGTACTACGTACAGGCAATAGGGAAACCGCTCGTAAACGATTGGACTCGAGCGCAGGATTGCGCACCGTAAGCTGACAAGAACGGCAAACACCGTAGTACCTAGGGTGTACATGGTAACTATGGCCTTCACCCGCGTCTTTCCTCGCATGGAATGGACCGCCAAACCAACTTCGCACCGTTCGCAGGTTGTCATTCTGGTGCTGGCGGTGGCGTCTCTGCTCTACGCCGTCGGGGCCTTCGTCTACACCTGGGCCTCGGAGGGCGAAGTGGAAGCGGAGTACGGCGTGACGGCCTGGCTGTCGGTGCAGCTGGCCCTGATGACGGCGCTGGTGGCCGTCTGGTTCTTCTTCATCGTCTTTACCGCCCACTACTACCTGCGCGCCAAGCAGGCCGAGAGCGGCTCCATCGTCGGCCGACTTACCGACACGGCGCCCATCCCAGAGAGGGCCGGACTGACAGAGTGACTACAGTAGCGCTGTACAGCTACAGACATAGGTGTATGGCCTGCCTGACTAGTGTTTACTTAGTCGATTGCCGGCTAGACGACAGGAGAGGTTTAAAACCAATTGGTGTAACAAAGTACAAGACGCTTCCTTGGGGATTAACAAACTTTGAGTGAGCGGTGCTTCACTCATCTGTGTCTAGCAAGAGGCGACGTGAAAAGGAACGGGTTCATGTAGTTTGTTGTTGACTGCGCGCTCTGAAACGAGGACACAAAGTTCGTTGCGCCTAGCAAGCCCCAACAACAACTAAGTACTACAAGTAGCAAACGAAGCACACCATTCCAACGACAGACAACGAGCATTGCGAAGGATCACAGATCTGCACGAGTACCAGAGTTTGCGCCGCGCTCCGTGGACATCAGTTGAAAGGGCGGCTTGACGATGAACAGGAAGCCCGCCTGACCCCCCGTGGCGACCAGGTCGCGCGTCGGCCCGCCGCCGTCTTCTGCGCCTTCCTGGCAGAGGGGAGGGCAGGCGGCCACTCGGAATAGCGTCCTGACCGGCAGCCGGCTGACGTCGAAGCGCTGGCGGGCGTCCGTGCCCCGAGCCTGCGCCTGCCGATGCGAGACGATGGACGCAGTCGAGCCCTGAAGCGCAGTCGCTCGCTTGCGCACACTGGTTTCTTGCGCGCACGCGTCAGTCGCGAAGTGTCCACTACTACCCGAATCGACTCGACCAGTCGGAGTCGGCCGAAGCGCTCGTAATGGTCGATGGAGCGATAGAGGGCCTCGACCAGGTCGTCTGCGCTCGCCTCGTCTTCAAGTTCCAAGCGAAACAGCTCCTGCAGAGACATACGCGAGACAGTAGACGCCATAACAACGAACAACCGCTAGCGGAAACGTAGAAGTGCATTGAGCAGGGTTATTACGGCTAGACACGATATACTGTAGGATACTCACGGTTAGACACGAGATAGAGACAACTTGCTACTAGTTCATCAAAGAAACTTATCCATGTCTGAGCAACTGCCATCAGCTTATCCTATAAGTACTAGAAGCCGTTTGTTGAGCACGGCACAGTTCGATCGATTAGAGATGCAACTCCGTGGCTCTTTTGCGCACTCTGTACACCGCAGCACTGCAGTAGATGCCATACGACTTCAAGTTTCGCTTGGAGCAACCAACGCCCTATCTACTCGCCTTGCCGGCAACGCGGAAGCGCTCCAGCTCGTCTTCCCGTTGGTTGACGAAGCAGTCGTTCTCGGCAGCGAAAAATTCGCCCAGCTCCCCAACGCTGTAGGCGCGACCAGTTCTCGGCGACAGACAGTGGTCCTGGAAGTGCGCTAGAGCTTTTGACGGAAAAACACTGAACACAAAGAGCCATACCCTGATGGCGTCCGTGTGGGCGAGCGGCAGGCAGTAGGTCCACTCCCGGTCGGCGTCGGCTTCGGCCGTCGTCCGGCGCGTCCGCTTGGCGCCCGATCGCGGCCGCAGCACGCGCAGAGTGGGGAAGCAGACGCCCCTACGAATAGCTACTATCAATCAGCTGGTCTTGCCGCGGCGCGCAGTCGTTCGTTCGTTCGTTCCCACGTTTTGAGCGCCGTCGCGACCAGCAGGTCGGGAAAGGCCGAGGGGCAGCTGCGCAGGCCCCCGGCGAGCAGTCGAGTGTTGCTATTCCAGTCCACAGAAAGTAGGGCGCTTCCACTGCGCCAGTCGATAATTACCACATGGTCGTGGGTCGTGGCCAGCGCCACCGTCGACTCGGACAGCCAGACGGACGACTCGGCGGCCTCCGCGCGCCGATCGACCGGCGCCGACCACAGCCGACGGCCGCCCTCCCCCGAGAGACGGTGGCAGACGACGGAGCCTGTGCACATAGGAGATCGAATCGACAAGGAAAGCAGAGAGTCGATGGCACTAGTTTCAGGCCTTGAAATCGCCATATCCAGCGGCGCAAATTGCACCTATCGCTACGAGACAACTACCCCTACCATCAACAGCCGCCTGCCCACAAATTAAGCTTCTGTATCCGTGAATCAAGTGGATAAGAGCAGACAAAGCAAGCAATAGACAGAACGGTACTGTACTAACCGTCGGCCAGCAGGCAGAGAAGCGCGTCCCTCGCTCCGAACGGGTACCATGAGAGGCGAATCGTGGGCGCCGACTGGACGCCCTCTACCACTTCTGACATCTGGGAGGACGCAACGCCAGCAGCGCCGCCGTCGAGCAGCGCCACGGGCGGCGGGTGGAACAGAAGCACCTCGTCTGGCTGCTTTTCTGTACCGGTTGAACTCTCCAGCAGATTGGGAACGCTGAAGAAAGAAAGCGCTGCGATGAGAGAGAAGCGTCGCGCTCTCAGAGTGAGAGAGTAAAACCAAACTGCAGACGATATTTGTTGAGTCGCCTACTTCTGCAGACATCCAAACTGTAATCCTATCGCTTGGCGTATACTCACGCGAAGACGCGAATGAGTCCATCTGATCCGCTGACAGCCAGCAATCCCAGGCGATCGGTCGCCCCTTTCACACTGCCGGCGTCTGCAGACCCCGCGGCGAGTTCCGCCCCGAAGCACCAATCCAAATCGAGCACAGTGCCCGCGTTGTGCTTCAGCAGCCCCAGAAGAGTCGGCTCGACACTGGACGCAGAGAGGAAGCGACAGAAACTGCGAACGGTTCGCTTTCCAATATGCGCTCTCGCGCTCACGTCTCTCCTCTGCAGTGGACGCGCCACAATTGGAGGGCCGAGTGCCTATCAGGAACAATGTCCAGTTCGAAGTCGAGGAAGGTCGCCACGGCCAGCAGCCAACTCTCTCCCGAAGAAGAAGAGGAAGCCAGCGGCGCCGGGCACCAGCTCAGCGCCGAGATGGGCGCTCCACAGTAGGACGTCGACCCCGCTGAAGGATCGAGGGGCAGTTAGAGTGAGCAGAGCGAGACGACGGTTTCAAAGTTTGCTTTTGGGCAAGACAGACGGCACAGCACGAGGTACCGTACTCCACTGGGCAGAGCAGCCATCTCGTCACCAAACCCACAAAGCAAGCTCACAATTCGAAGAGAGCGGCTCAGTCTGGAACAGCCGCCAGCGCGCAGAGGATTCGGCGCCCTCCTTCTTCTGGCCAAGGTCGAGCCGGACGGAGGGCGAGCGGAAGCAGTGGGCGTCGAGAACTTCGGCCGACGACACTCTAAATTGACGGCTGGCTGCTTAGAGAAACGACGATAGCGAGCGCCAGCGCTACCGTAACCGACTTGGCCCGTCGCGGCGTCCAGTCGGCCAGACGGCAGCGCCACCCTTCGAGCACGGGATAGCTGCACTGGGCGACGCTGAAATGTGAAGTCACGCCGTCTAGAGCCCATGAAGCGCAAATCTCACTTCTAAAAGCACAGAAGCCACCGACTATTTGTTCCAACGGTCGCGAACTTGGGACACGAAGCACTCCTGTTGCACACGACTGAAGCCGCCCTCTGGAAGGCGAGAAAGCGATGTCCAAGTCACGAGGGTACAAGATTAACCAAATAACCAATTAGTCGTACTTACCAAAGCCACACTTGGCCCATTCCTTGCCGTAGACGGCGCGGAGCAAGGCCTGGCATTCTTCGTTGAGCGGCAGCCGTCTGGGCTTCCGGCCGGGCCGTCCATAGCGCAAAGAGTCCGTCAGAAAAGAGGCGCTGCCTGCAGAGCAGTCGAGAAGCGACTGGGCATCTCGCGGAATTCATTGAAAGATTCGTGATCCGCAATGCGGCGAGACACGCGCGCGAGGTGGCGCGACGCAGCACCTTCGCTGTCGTCCCCTTCTCCATCGAGGTCGGCGCCAGACCGTCTCTCCTCCAGCGGGCACTCCGCGCGCCTGTGCTCCCGGCGCTCGCGAAAAGTGACCGTCGTGCCGCACTTGCACTTGTACGGATGGTCCTGCGATTGAAGAGCGCAGTCTCCGACGGTCAAGAACTCAAAAAGAGGCAGAGTGACGAGAGAGAGAGCTGGCGAACCCCTATCTCCATCCCGCAGC
The DNA here is from genome assembly GCA_030248115.1 of Linhomoeus sp. GSCO2_2. NCBI lineage: Eukaryota > Metazoa > Nematoda > Chromadorea > Monhysterida > Linhomoeidae > Linhomoeus > Linhomoeus sp. GSCO2_2. The sequence continues at coordinate 36,860 of JASAMZ010011673.1, forward strand.
GCGCCATGTGGTAGGCCATGCCCCCGGCTGTGCCCAGAGCTTTGTCGCAGCTGCTGCTCAGACACTTCTGGGGCCCGCGCGTCCGGAAGATCGCCTTCAGAAAGGTCTCCGGATTGGGAATGTCGCGCCGCCAGTCGTCCAGTCGATCCTGCCAACACAAAGCAGAGATCTCATGCAGGATCATTTCTTCTTCGGAGCTTCCGTATACGGACATAAACAGCGCGCGCAGCCGAGAGTCGAGCCAATAGTTACCGCAGAGTTTACGTTTCCGCAATTAGCGACACACAGCTTCGAATTTGTCGCACCTTGTAAGTGAGGAAGATCTCATGTGCATCTTCGGGATCGTACTGCGGCGCTGAGTGAATGCTGAATCTCCTCATGACTCCGGGCGCAACTTCCTCCATGGAACGGCTTCCCTGACACTTGGCCATGTGGTAGAAGAGGCCGTAGATCGACTTGAAGCGCTTCTCGCAGTCGGCGCGCAGACAGGCGAGGTGCCAAGGCCCGTCATCTCCGATCTCGGCCTGCATCGCCGCCTTGATCACGTGAGTTTGATACGACCTGTTCAGCTCAAACCAATCGCTCTGGCGACCCTGTGGAAGGAAGAGAAGAGTTCACAGAAGGAGCGCAACTTTGGCATCTACCGCCGCAGCGCCACTCGACCTCGTAGCTTTGGTAGAGCGCCCTGGCTTCCGCGGCAGAGAGGGCCTCGAATTTCGGCCTCGGCGGCGGCGGCGCCTTCTTCTCCTTCTTCGGCTTCTTCTCTGGCGGCTCCGGCTGCAATGCACGACACAGATAGGTGCGTAGCACGATATTCGGCAAACACAGACACAGGCAGCGCCACAGCACCCGAACGTTGAGGCTGCCTTGCAGACATCTGGGCAGGTGGTAGAGGAAGCCGTTGTAGGAGCTGAAGAAGGCCGGGCAGTCTTCGACGAAGCAGTCCAGCCCTTTGGGAAGCGCGTTGAACGCGAATCGCGCTATCTTGGTTTGGACCGCCGCGTCCAGCGCCACGAACTCTTGTGGGCGATCCTAATATGGCAACACAAGTACGAGGATTCACTCTTCGCTTTTGGGGATACGTTATTAGAACCCACTTGGTAGCTCAGTAGCTCCGTGAGACTAGCTTGCGCTACAGCGAGAGCGGCGCGCTTCCGTTCGCCCTTCCCTCCGCGGCGGGCTAACCCTCCGCGGCGCGGTGGACGCCCGGAGCGACCTGGCGGCATTTTCGGCGGATTTTCTTATAACGCGATAAAATACCTACGTCCTACAGTGTTTTCCAGTTAGACTATTGTTGATCGGTCGGATCGACTTCAAAGCTTCACGTTCAAAAGAAGCAACATCCCCCTGGATTGAATTCGTCTCGTCTTGAATTGCATAAGAAAATTCGGAGAGAATGGATACCGTACCCTGTGGCGACTGACGTGTCGCTTCAAGACAGAAACTATTTGAAAATGCGTCACCTTCCGTTCATACATATAAGTACCACATGTCAATTGACGCGCTTGTCGTTCCAGAGTCACATAAAAATTGCTGGATTTGCCTTGGGCAGTCACACGAAATTCAGAATTGGGTAACTAATCGATTGTTCTCTAATAAACTAATAAACTTGTCGAAAGTTGAGAACTGGAATATGAAGATTGTGGAAGAGAAGGTGTCGCGGCCGTCGTTGCTGCTGCTGCTTCTGCTTCTGCTGGCGGGGGCGTCCGGCGTCGGACCGATCAGCTGCTACGAGGGCGAGAGAGGCAATGGGACAGCGTCCGTGGAAGAGGAGCTGCTGAGCAAGACGGTGGTCTGTGACGTCGCCGTCACCCACTGCGTCAACGTCTACCACAAGCTGGGCGGCGGCCGCTTCACCCTCGGCTGTGACGGCGCCGGACGGTGCGACGGAGGCGGCGCAAGCGAAGGCGACGGCGAGGCCAGCAAGTCATTCTGCAGAGAGGATAGCAGTGCTGAATTTGTCGAGGTGGCCTCCACGCGATGGCGTTTCAGTTCTATCGACTCGTACTGGTTTTACACGTTTGCAGGAGTACGTCTGCTGCTGCAACGAGAGCGGATGCAACGGCCGCCTAGACCGGAAGATGAAGAGGCAAGTCGAAGATGTTAGCCGGGCGGTGTCGACTGTGATGGCGACAAGATCGGCCATTGAAGAAACGTCGGCGAGTCGCACAAGGCCCTCGCCGAGTGGCTCAACGGAGGCAGTCTCCGAGAAGACGGAAATGTCAACAAACGCGACTTTGACCCTCTCGACGGCGACTACAAGCGGCGTGGCCGGTTCAAACGGCACGACCACGCCCTTACCGAATGGGAAAGCCAAAGACGAAGTCGACAGTGGCAAAGCAGTCTACGACGAATCAGAAGAAGAGTCTACGACCGCGGCGGCGAATTCGACGCGATCGCCTTCGAAACTGCC
>JASAMZ010011674.1:0-13642 GCA_030248115.1 Linhomoeus sp. GSCO2_2
TTAATTTCTTTAGCAGACAAAATTGTTCGTAAAGCAAGAGTTAAAAAAACAAAAGTATTTCTTTAGGAATGAGTGTTCAACAACTGCCTCAACGTAAGGTTTCAAACGTTAGAACGAATGCCGCTCTACAACGCAAGACGAGCGAGTTAGAGTCCTTATAATGCTCAAAACGTAGCGAATGTCGATTTCAATAGTGCGTATTTTACTAATCGGAAAGGTTTATACAGTCGCATGAAAGAGCACGTTGAGACCTTTCAAATGACGTGTCGATTGACGCTCTACGACATAAGACGTGCGAGTTAGAGCCGCTTTGCGTTTTGGATCTTCTGATTACTGTAACACGCGTAATTCAAATTTTCGAGTCGCAACTCCTCTTAGCGCAGTATCAGTGAGTCGAGACCTATCGAATGAACCCAAGATCGTATCTCTACGAATTTCCTACGAAAATTTAAATTTCCTCAGTACGTGATTTACCAATTGAATAAAAAATTTATCGTGTCATAAAAGAGCACGTCGCGATCTTTTAAGCGAGCTATCGCACGCCTCTCTACGACGTAAGACGAGCGAGTTGGGGCCGCTTTGCTTTTTGAACCTTTGAGTTACTGTAGCTCGCGATATTCAAACTTTTGAATCTCGACTTCTCGTAACGGAATGATCAGTGTGCCGAAACCTATTCAACAAACTCAAGATCGTCTCTCTACGACGGAAGACAAGCGAGTTAGAGAAGTATTGCGTTTTGAACCCTTGGGTTACTGTAGCTCGCGATATTCAAACCTTTGAGTTACGACCAATCGAAGAACAAATGATCAGTGAGTCGAAAGCTATCCAACAAACTCAAGATCGTCTCTCTACGACGCACGCTGAGCGAGTTAGAGCGATTTCTAGGTTAAAAACGCGAGAATGTCGCTTTTCGCGGTGCGTGTTTGCGTAATTAAGAAAATTTTTAATGCCAAGTGAAAGAGCACGACGAGACCTTTTAGTTCACCTATCGCACGTCGCCCTAAGACGTAAGACAAGCGTCTTAGAGCCGTTTTGCGTTTTGGACTATCGGATTACTGTAGCGCGCGTAATTCAAACTTTTGAGTTTCGACCAATAGAAGAACAAATGATCAGCGAGTCGAAAGCTATCCAACCAACTCAAGATCGTCTCTCTACGACGCAGCTGAGCACGTTAGAGCGATTTATGCGTTAAAAACGCGAGAATGTCGCTTTTCGTGTTGCGTGTTTGCGTAATTAATAAAATTTTTAATGCCAAACGAAAGCGCACGTCGAGACCTTTTAGTTGAGCTATCGCGCGCCGCTCTACGACGTAAGACGAGCGAGTTAGAGCCGTTTTCAGTTTTGACCTTCGGGTTACTGTAGCGCGCGTAATTCAAACTTTTGAATTTCGAAACCTCTTAGTGCAATTCTCAGTGAGTCGAGACCTATCCATAAAGTCCAAGATCGCCTTCCTACGACTTACCAACGGCGAGATCTGAGAGCGTGACGAACGCACGGACGATGAGCTCTCGTAGGGGTTCGCCCGGCTAAGGCCGGGCGGAAAAAGCGCTCGCTCACTCACCGTTCTTGACCTTCTTGCGGTCCCTTGGCGGCTCCTTCAGCTCCTTGATGATCAGAGACGCCGCGCTGGGCACCACCTGAGAGACAGAGAGAGCAAAAAATGGATTTAAAATTATCTTGCACTCGCGTTGGAAACCATCCCCAACCCCTCTCTTCCCCCAAGATGTCAGCCGGGCCAAAATGCAGAAATATTCCTCTGCAACGCTCAAAATTGCCCGCGTCGCTTCAACCGGTACAGAACTTCAGAAACTTTGCGGTCGCCATTCTCAAATTGGCCTCCATTGGTCTTGAGTAACTACAAAGATTTCCAAATCGTTTGATAGAACGAGCGGAAGATGATGCCAATTTGAGCGCAAAGTAGTGTCATTCCGTCGTTCCATCAAATTGTCCGACATTTTGCAGCTGTTCAAGACCACCCTGTACTCTGTAGTTTGACCACTTGTGCCTCATATGAGATGACGACGCAAAGCTAGGGTGTAACTGCTCTGTGGATTGTAATTTGGCACAGAAAGCTTAGAATTTGCGTGTACCACAAAGAGGGTGAGTTGAGGGAGGAGCTCGTTTGTATTCTGCCAGTTCTTTCATCAGATTGATCTGTGAACAGCCAGATTTCACCGGTTCGCTAAACAACGGCGAAGCAAGCCAATTAGCAAGAAAAACCAATTGATGTCACACTAGGCAACACAATCCTTTGAGTGCCACTTAGCACTCAGGAGAGCAAGAGGGCACTTATCGCCCCGCAAGCCCAATCAATGAACGCAGCTAAACGTCACACTCTGTGTGCCTTCTGCTTCGCCAATAGAGACCTAATTGGGGAAAAGAGCCGCAGAACAAACCCTCGCAGCCGTACAGAGACGGTGCGCCTGGGTTCTCTCTTGCCCTCTGGCGCAGAAGACAGTTTGAACGACTGGGCCCGATCCGCTGACATGACTGACTACACTGTAGACGTGACAGAGACGGACATCTACCTGGAAGTTGGAGACGAGGACGAGAACGAACCGAAGACTGAAGATGAAAGCGACTCCAGTGGTGACGATAAAGTGGGGGAAGAGAAAGATTTGGAAAACGAGGAGCCCATGGCATGTGCCGACGACGTCCAGCTGCTGCTGACAAGCGAGACTAAGAATCTGGTCGCCTATCCAATCTCCATCAAGGAAGACGACTGCAAGAAAGTGCCGCTACTATCTTTTGACCAGAATGCCTTCATAGGTCACCACCAATCGCGCCGTGATGCTAAGATGGTTGGCAGTTTCTGCTTGCACGACCATCAGATGATTCCAATCATTCCATCAAGTTGTTGGCAACATTCTAGGGATCTTCTATCGCCCGTCGCTGGCTTACCAAAGCGCGCTCCCAGTCAGTCAAGATGCTGTCGCGAGGCCCTAGGTCCTACAGCAGCTTGCCACGAGACTGGGACAAGCTGGACGTTGCGAAGCTGCGGCCAGGGCGACGACTATCGAGAGCGGTGGGTTCTCGCGTCCCTTTCACATATCATCAATACCCCACTCTGGACACAAGTCACAGTTTGGCGCACTGTCGCACCGCTAGGAGCCCATGATCGAATGGCACCTAGGCCAGATGATAATCTTACTTCGGCAGTCTAACAACAACGTTAGCAACTCCGACTGAGTCAACAACTGTGGAAGAGTGCTGTGTGCGTGTCACAAGTCGTCGCTACAGGCTACACCACTCCATACACCGTGCAGGAACACGTGATGCTGGAGTCGATCGAGATCTTCGGAGAGCAGCAGGCCTACTCGATGACGGCAAAGGAGCTCCGCCAACGTCGACAGAGTCTGTGGAACACGCCAGACGACCAGCTGACGAAGGTGGAGCAGGAAGAGAAGCGCCGACTCAAGGACATCTACGAGAGGAACATGGAGAGGTCGGGCGTCGTCTAGGTCCTGACGACGACATTCACGACAACCGAGAAGAAGAGACGCGACGCGACCTGTACTTGTAGTGGGCGTGCTGATCTACTAGGCAATCATTGAAGGACGCACGATGGCGGCAAACGTTCTCTGTCGTCTTCATTGTCTAAATCACTCTCTCTCTCTCTCTCTCTCTCTCTCTCTCTGCTCGCATAATTCCTTCTTCCCCACTCACTAGGAGTTTGTTCAACCACTGTGTTTCTACCAGTGCTGTGCCTGACAGGCAATATAACTGGCGAGTCAATATAACTCACGTCAATCTTTGCCAAACTTCCCTACTTTTTGGCACTGGGGGACACCCTACCCAACCACCACCACCACCACTCAAGATTCCGCCAGTGTCTACTGCCTGCCTATCCCCCCCCCCCCCCCCGGAGAGTCAGTCAACCTCGAGTTGGTGCGCACCGCGAAGAGAGTGAGTTAATAGGAGTGCACTTGTATTCTGCCAGTTCTTTCGATTGATTGATCTGTTCATAGCCAAATCTCACTGGTTTGCAAAGCGATGGTGAAGACAATTAACAAGAGCCAATTGACGTCACACATAGCAACAGAATCCTTTGAGTGCCACTTAACAGTCAGAACAAAAGAGAGGCAGCAAAGCGGAAGGCATACAGTGCGACGTCTGCCTGCGTCCATTGATTGGGTTTGGGGGGGGGGGGGGGGGGGAGGAGACCCTATTAGGGCAAGGAGCGACAGGAGAAAAACCTCGAGGCCGTACAGAGACAGTGCGCCCTGGTTCTCTCTTGCCCTCTGGCGCAGACAGTTTGAATGACTGGGCCCGATCCGCTGACATGACTGACTACATCGTAGACGTGACAGAGGCGGACATCTTCCTGGAAGTGGGAGACGAGAACGAGAACAATCAACCGAAGACTGAAGATGAAGGCAACTCCAGTGGTGATGATGGACAGGACGAAGATGAGGAAGAGAAAGATAGAGAGAGCAAGGATCCCATAGCATGCTATGATGACGTCGAGCAGTTGCTGACAAGCGAGCCTGGTAGTCTGGTCCCTTATCCAGTATCCGTCAAGGAAGATTACTTCAAGAAAGCACCACTGCTAGGCCTCGATCAGAATGCCTTCATAGCTTACCACCAATCGCGCCGAGACACTAAGATGGTGGGTCATTGTGATTATCCCATCCGAACCACTCATGGTTTCAGCCCAGTTCTCACAAGGGTATCCCACAGACGAGTTCAGCACTAGCTGTTGGCACCATTCCAGGGATCTTCTATTGCCCGTCGCCTGCTTGCCATAGCGCGCTCACACTCAGTCAAGATGCTGCCGCGAGGCCCTAGGTCCTACAGTGCCCTGCCCCACGACTGGAACAAGCCAGAATCTTCAAAGCTGTGTCAAGGGCAACGACTATCTAGGGCGGTTGGTTCTCACGTTCCTTTCACGTATTATCTCACGAAAGGCTGACAGTTGACCTGCATTGACTCGCTTGGGGCTGGGACACGAGTCACTGCACGGTGCACTGCCAAGAGCTGACGATCGAATGACGCCTCTAGGTCGGACGGTCTCAACCGGAACGTGAACAACCTAATGGCTCAACAACTGCCAAAGCGTGCCACGCCTGCGTCCCAGGTCGCTGCTAGTCGCGACACGTAAACACCGCTCCCTATACCGTGCAGGAACGCGTGATGCTCGAGTTGATCGAGGTGTTCGGTGAGGAGAAGGCCTACTCGAAGACGACAGAGGAGCTCCGCCGACGCCAACAGCGTCTGTGGCGTACGCCCGCCGACCAGCTGACGAAGGGAGAGCAGGAGGAGAAGCGTCGACTCGAACACGTCTACGAGAGGAACATGGCGAATTCGGGCGTACTCTAGCGACCGACGACGACGATTTGACAAGAAAAAGAAGAGACGATGCGGGACAGAGTGATGATAGCAGGCGCGTGCGACGGCGTCTATACTAGGCGGCGCACGTTGGTATCGGGACGATGCTCTCTGTATTGTTTTAAAATGCATACAACAGAGCAACCCACAAAATGGTTCCGAATTCTGCGCTTAGCTTGGGCTTAGGCTTGTGCTCAGGCTAAGGCTCAGGCATAGGCTTGGTGTTGCGTTTGCATGTTCCTCAGGTTGCATTGCACGAATATGGGGAGCACAGCATCCTCCGGGAATCTAAACGTTCTCTGTCTTCGCCGTCCTCTGTCGCTCTCGTTTTCTCAAGTAATACGCTCCTCCCCACCCATAAGTATGTTCAAGCACTCTACTTCTACCAGTGCATGGCAGAGGCAGTACACTAAGGAATGTCCAATGACGGCAAACCATCCCCCCCCCCCCCCCCCCTCCGTGGCCAAAGGCAGGCGCAAGAAAGTTTCGTCTAACCACAATGCCTGTGTGAATTCTTCGGTTGAACAAGTGCCGCGGTTCTGCCCTTATTCTGAGCATATTGAGCTCCAGACGCCGCGTTTCATTACAGGGTGTAAATCGTTGTGTGATTGTCGCCACTTTATGTGTTGCGTATCCTGCGAGGTGCCCTCCCACCCCCCCCCCCCCCCCCCCCGTCTCTCAATACTTACCCCCCCCCCCCCCGCCAAACGAACGGGTGTCGGAAGGGGTGGGGGGGGGGGAGGGGGTAGTGGTCCGGGGGGTCGCTAAAAGAGACGAAAGGACCACGGAAATTGGCAAAATGTGCCAAATTGATCCACAACGAACCAAAACGTTCCACAAATTCCAGACCTTTGCGCCACGGGGTAAACAGTTTTGAAATAACCGAGGCCTTTCTAGGGGGGGGGGGGGGTGAGGGAGGGTGGACCACAGAGGAACAGTCAGACAAAAAAATGGACAACAAAAACCACCTCGATTTTGGCCTGTCGATTCTGAATGATGAGCTTGCAGGTGATCTTCAGTCCTTTCCAGTCCTGCGTCGCCTTGGCGATGTCGTCGCCGATCTTCTTGGGACTCTGAGAAATTTGAATTTCGGTCAATAATTCGATGAAGAACGCGCAAAAAGTTCGAACAAATTTCTCACAGGGCGATCCAGAATGGGGCCGGGATCATAGGTGCAGGCGGGGGGGGCGGGGGGGGGGGGGGGGGGGGGGGGGGCCCGCCCCCCCCCGCCCTTCTGGCCTTGGCCTCTAGTGAACTTTTCACTGATACTCCCCCATGGCATCCAAAATTCGGAAAAAAATCCGGAAATTTCGGAAATTTTCTTGTATTTTTGGTAGTTTATGGTCCTATTAGGTCCAAATTTTCGTCTGCGGAGCTATATTTCGTCTATTAATGCACACATTTGAATGTTTATGATCAAATTAAGGCGATTTTAAGCGCATATTGGCCACACTAAAAGCTGTTCACTGGTCCCGGGATCCCCCCCCCCCCCCACCCCCTCTCAAAAATTTTCCGTAACTCGAACCCCCCCCCCCCCCCCCCACTGGCCTCCGGGTGGCCTGCACCTATGGCCTGGATTGGGGGGTTTTTTGTCGTTTCGGGGGGGGGGGGTCAGAAAACTAGAGAAATATAGCTACAAAGTGCCAAAAATAGTTATTTTTGCCTCCTATGGAGCAAACTTCATTAAAAATGGCCAAGCATGCTAAAAAATAGCGCCTCGCCCTCAGGCTACAATTTTGACCGATTTTGGACTGATTTTAGAAAATCTCCTCATTTTTGCCGTTTCCTCAGGGTAACTCTTTCCTTCGGATCGTCCCGTTTTGGGACGACGATCACGCGAACTCGATAAAATAAAAAGTGCTGCACTTTTTTGCGCGATTCTGCTATGCTACAACACGCGCGCGCAATTAAGAAATAAAAGTGCAGCTCCTGATTTTGCTAGGGTCACGCGAAGCGGGGGGTCACGCGAAGGAAAGAGGTAAGGGATGGGGGACGGGGGGGGGGGGGGGGGGGGGGGGGGGGGGGGTCTGAACAAAAGTCCAGAAAGCGTTCCGTTTCCTGATAAAACTTTTTAGTTAGAGGGGGGGGGGGGGGGGGGCATCCGGAAATCTCGTCCGGATATCCCCCCCCCCCCCCCCCCCCATAGGTGCAGGCCATCCGGAGGCCAGTGAGTGGGTGAGGGGGGGGGGGGGGGGGTTATTAAGGAAAAAATTCCAAGGGGAAGGGGGGGCCTGGTACCCGGAAAAGTCAATTTAGACCGGCCAAAAATACGCTAAAAATCGCCTTAATTTGGTCAAAAACACGCTCATTTGTGCATAAATAGACAAAATATAGCGCCCTAGGCAAAAATTTGGAAAACAAATAACACAAACAAGTGATACGTGACACTCCTTGAGTGTCAGATGGGCACTCCGCGTGGTTGTTATAGAAGACGGGGGCACAGAAACTCCAACAAGTGTTGCATTCCCGTCAAATTTGTTTGTTCTCGATTCTTTCAGTGTAGAACTAGGGTCGATAGCCCAGGGTCGCGAAATTTTACAGAGCGTGAGTATTCGGCCAAAATCAGGCTAAATACACCGCAAATCGCCAAACAAACGACGGGTTCGCGTTTTGCGGCGTCAGAAAGTCTAGACACAACTGTCAACGCAATTCTGAAAATTCGACTCCGGGACCCAATTTTTGGCCGGCCGGGTGCCGAAAGCAGGGTAAAGGCGTCCAAAATAGCAAAACAAACACCGGATTCGTGTTCAGCGTCGTCGGAAACATCCAGAACAAGTGAAAACACAATTTCGAAAATTTGACACCGGGATTCAAAAATTCGGCGTGGCCGGGGTGCGGTACATCCATATGGTCAAGACAGTTCGTCTAGACCAACTTTTGACGCTGAACACGTTGCAATGGTCAATTTGCCGCTAAAGGTACGCTTTTCAACTCAAAAATCCACTCTAAGTCGAAAATCCGAATTTTCCGCTCGGGACCCGGGACTTTTGTGACCGCGTATCTCCCGAACGACAAGACTGATCTCGGCGGTTTTGGTCTCAAACGAAAGGTCATACAAATGTCCTTGCCGGATCGAAGAGTTTGCGAGGATCCACCGTCGCAAACTCGAGTTACGATTTTTCAAAGGTTGGAAAAAAATTTAAAATTTTGAATTTTCTACCGTACTCCCGCGTCGGACCATCTAGGGAGCCCGTTCCAGTCCCGCTTCGTAGAGGACCCAAAGGGCTACAACATATCCAAAAATCGTCAGATTCGACCCACTTTTGCGAAAGTTATGGCGTGCTTTTTTTTTTATTTGAACCGGAAAATTTGAATTTTTGAATTTTCCAAAATTCTTCCACCACCGAAATTTTTTCACCCCCCGAGCACGCTGCGCGTCGTCATAAGCTATCTTTTAAAAAAAAATTTGGCTCCCTAGGTGCTTCGTAGCGAGCGCTAGCACGTGTTATGTTAACTGTAGGCTTTACCGCTCCTATAGCACTCCTTCGCTTTTCAAGCGGCGGAGTGCCAAAAAACCATAAAAAAGTACAAAAAAGTTCTAAAATTTCCTGATTTTTCCGATTTTCGGATGTCACGGGGGCATCAGTGAAAAGTTCACTAGAGTCTAGAGACCACGGCCCGAGGTAGGGGGGGGGGGGGGGGGCGACCCGACCCCCCCCCCCCCCCGTCTGCACCTATGGGTGGGGGGGGGGGGGGGGGGCTAGCTCCTTACCAGGCCGAGGGGTCCCACTTTGGGCGCCAGCGACGCCGTGGCTCCCACCTCGCCGCCGACGCAGCGCAGGTAGACTGAAATAGAAATTGGCGTCAAAATTTGAATTTTTTAAAATCGGCGCAAATCTCCAACTCTGTCCAAACCGATTTTGATCTCGAACAATACGTAAATGAACCGAACAACATTATACGTATTGCTACAGAATTAGAAAAAAAGACAGAAGAAAATACTAAGATAAATTTGAATAAAAAATTTTATATTTCAGATAAAAAGGAAAGTTTTAAAAAAAGTTAGTTGCGAACCAAATAATTGTACATCTGACTAATGCTATCATGGGACCATCTATAGTATGAGGACTTATTGCTTCAGCAACAGACATAGCTATTGGCAGAACACCAAGTAATATATAGAATTCTAACTGCGTAAATGAATCTTTAAAAATAAATAAGATAATTATAGTTGAAATAAAGACAACCAAACTACCCTCTATAGTGCGTAAAAAATTGCCATTCCAAAATTTGCCGTTATACCATAGCGATCTAACAGTGTATTTTAACTTACCAAAACGAATACCCACCGGTTCTGCTAAGCCATCGCCGAATTCATTGATATAATTTGGGATTAAAACATAAATTGAATTTTTACCAAAAAATAAGATAAATGGCAAATATACTAAAAAACGCAAAATATCTTCTGTTATATCGTAACGCATCGTATAGGGTCTATCCTCAATTCTATCATAAGAAATAAAAGCGTAACTCAATATTTTTATTTTGCGGCGGCGAACACGGATGCCAATTAAAATTGTTTTAATATATCCAAACTTTGTAACATTATTACCCCTACAATCGCGGTGTTTTTACCCCTAGTAACAATCGCAAAGCCAACCAACTAATACAATCGGTAAAACGTAGGTTTTTAGTTTACGCCATGGCCTCAAACCCAACTTACGTACGTAGTTTATTTTTACTTCCCAATTTAAAACCATATAAGCAAATATTATTTTGCCAATAATTTCTATAAATATCCATGCAAAAAATAATGTATAATATAATTATGAATTTTTGGTAAATTATATTTATATTGGCCAATTAATATTATTCCAATAACCATAATAGTTATAGGTAAAACAACAGCAACATATTTATCTTCACCATCCCAATTATAATTACCTTTTTTTAAACCAAAAGGATCAGTTCTTAAAATTTTGAAATAAGTTGCATGTGATGCATGACATGCCATTGATTTTTTATTTGAAGGATAGATGTTGATAAAGAAAATATTTAATAAAAATTAACGAAAAAGAAGATTTTCGGTAAATTTTTTAACATTTTTTAGTAAAAAAGTGACTTTTTGAGTAATATTTAAAAAACTTGCTAAATTTTAATAAAATCAGCCAATTTTGATATTTTTTGATGTGTTTTGCAAATACCATTTGCTAACAAATTACTTCTGTGTCTAGCACTTTATCACTTTTTTAAATTTGTAACTTTATCAATTTTACAAATGTGTAAAGCGTTAATTTGTAGTACGCAAAAACAATTAACCATACAAGTTATTTAGCCGGGATAAGTAATTTTGTCAAAAATAGTATTAAAATTAGACTTATCAAATATGCAGATGTTAATATATTAGGTGCAGGTGAAGGAGCTCATGCTGATTGTAGAAATAATGAAATAGTTATTGAATCAAAATCATATGATAATTTATCTTTACTCGATCCCGGTGTAATTTGGCATGAAATGGGACACATTTACGATTGTATTGATGAAAATGATACTTTTCATACTGACCAAATAAAAAAAAGCGCTTCAACTGAATTTATGAACGCTTATAATGCAGATAAAACAAGTGGAAATTGCGACCTTAGACCCAATCCTACTGATCCGCACGACAGAAATTCGCCTATTGAAATTTATGCGGCTTATTTTTCCGGATATTTTTTTGAAAAACATCAACAAAATATTAATGCAAGCAAAGATTGCCCAAATATAATTAATTATTTTAAAGATCATTTTGAAAATAATCAAGGTGATTAAACAACATCAATCATTTTTGCCAAAAAGACTTATCCCGGCTAAATAACTTGTATGGTTAATTATTTTTGCGTACTACAAATTAACGCTTTACACATTTGTAAAATTGATAAAGTTACAAATTTAAAAAAGTGATAAAGTGTTAGACACGAAGTAATTTGTTAGCAAATGGTATTTGCCAAACACATCAAAAAATATCAAAATTGGCTGATTTTATTAAAATTTGACAATTTTTTTAGCAAATATTACTCAAAAAGTCACTTTTTTACTAAAAAATGTTAAAAAATTTACCAAAAATCTTCTTTTTCGTTAATTTTTGCTAAAATATTTTCTTTATCAACATCTCTGCTTAAGAAAAAATAAAAAAATCCAATGCTTTATCAACAACGATAAAAAACAAATTACCTAAGCAAATATAATAGTTACATAGAATATAGAAAATTCGTCTCAGCTCTGGAGCTCTGGCATAATTTATGCTTATAGTTCTGTTTCCTACCCATGACAAAATTTTAAAAGAAATTTTGCCTAAGGGCTGACTCCGCGCTGCTCCGGCACTCGCAAGGGCAATATCTCTTTTTTTGCGTAAGTTCAGTAAATAATATCTATAATAAACGAATAATTTTATATAATTTTTATAATATTTATTTTATATTTTTAAATATAGTATATATTATAATGAATATATTTTGCAGTATTATGAATATTTTACATAATTCACAGATTTATAGTAACAATTTTTAATTTAAAATTTTTTTAATTTTTGTAATTTTGTATGTGATTTATTTAGTTGTTTTATTTGCAATAGATTTTGATTTTGATTTTTTTAAAAATTTTAACAGAATTAGAAAAAAGACAGAAGAAAATACTAAGATAAATTTGAATAAAAAATTTTATATTTCAGATAAAAAGGAAAGTTTTAAAAAAAGTTAGTTGCGAACCAAATAATTGTACATCCGACTAATGCTATCATGGGACCATCTATAGTATGAGGACTTATTGCTTCAGCAACAGACATAGCTATTGGCAGAACACCAAGTAATATATAGAATTCTAACTGCGTAAATGAATCTTTAAAAATAAATAAGATAATTATAGTTGAAATAAAGACAACCAAACTACCCTCTATAGTGCGTAAAAAATTGCCATTCCAAAATTTGCCGTTATACCATAGCGATCTAACAGTGTATTTTAACTTACCAAAACGAATACCCACCGGTTCTGCTAAGCCATCGCCGAATTCATTGATATAATTTGGGATTAAAACATAAATTGAATTTTTACCAAAAAAATACATAAATGGCAAATATACTAAAAAACGCAAAATATCTTCTGTTATATCGTAACGCATCGTATAGGGTCTATCCTCAATTCTATCATAAGAAATAAAAGCGTAACTCAATATTTTTATTTTGCGGCGAATACGATGCCATTCTGTAAAAATCGTTTTTAATATATCCAAACTTTGTAACATTATTACCCCTACAATCGCGGTGTTTTTATCCTTAGCAAGACCAAGCCAACCAACTAATACAATCGGTAAAACGTAGGTTTTTAGTTTACGCCATGGCCTCAAACCCAACTTACGTACGTAGTTTATTTTTACTTCCCAATTTAAAACCATATAAGCAAATATTATTTTGCCAATAATTTCTATAAATATCCATGCAAAAAATAATGTATAAGTATACGGATGAATTTTTGGTAAATTATATTTATATTGGCCAATTAATATTATTCCAATAACCATAATAGTTATAGGTAAAACAACAGCAACATATTTATCTTCACCATCCCAATTATAATTACCTTTTTTTAAACCAAAAGGATCAGTTCTTAAAATTTTGAAATAAGTTGCATGTGATGCATGACATGCCATTGGATTTTTTTCATTAATACCAGTTTTAAAATTATTATTGGGTCCATTGTTGTCCATTTAACTATTTGTAAAAAACTATATATATTCTCTCCGGCTAAGCAAATACTATTTTTTGGATTAATATTTTAACATTTTATACTAAATAGACAAGTTTTTTTTACTTTAAATATATGTAAAATATTTATATATGAATAATTTTTATATAAGTTGCAGAATATCAAATAATTATAAATTCTTCAAATAATTAAGGTGTATTAATAATAATATTATATTTATAAAAAAATAGCTTTTTACTATATATACCATATATAGCTTGTTTTATAATAATATCTATAATATATTTAAATAATATAATTAGTTTTTTTATGAAGAGTTACAAGAATAAGTGTACTCTGATAGTACAAGTATCGTTTTATATTTTCTTTCATGTACTTTTATTTGGAGAAGAAAAAGTTAATACATCAAATGTTGAAAATATAAATTTTGGTGTCTACACTGCAGACAAAGTAGAAACTGTGGTTAAGCAATTTATGCCAATTATAAAAGAATTAGAAAAAAGACTTGAAAAAAGACTCAACAGAAAAATTAAAATCAGATTACAAATATTGTCTTCGTACGAAAAAGGTATAGATGCAATAGTCGCTGGTAGAGTTGATTTTGCTCGTTTAGGTCCAGCTTCGTACATTAGGG
>JASAMZ010011676.1:0-38534 GCA_030248115.1 Linhomoeus sp. GSCO2_2
CTAGCTGCCATGGGCCCCGCTTAGTCGGTCGAACCCTCCCCACTTGCGCTGCCCTATTGCGTGTGTCTGTGCAATTCGCCGTGCGCTGTCACTCCCATTCGCGCAGAGATACAGTAGGCATCGCTCCTTTTGCCACTGAGGCTGCTTGTACCAAGTGACGCTCTAGATGCCCTGGGTCCCGCTTAATCGGTCGAACCCTCCCCATATCCCCAATAGCACGCGTCTGTGTGTATGCAAATCACCGCGCGTTGCCACCAGAATCTGCCGTTTAGCGCCCATTACGCTTCGCCACTCGTTTGCGTAGGGGTACATTTGTGCACGCCGTTATCCCCATGATTAGTGTGTTGCTGGCAATTGCAGGGCACTTGCGTGCGCCTGTCTCTCTCTCTCTCCATAGCTTGCGTAGCGTTCATATGTTCTGTCTCTCCATCCATAGCTTGCGTAGAGGGCGTGCGCTGAGTGGGCCTGTATGTACATGGTGTGTCCCTGCGCTTTGTTTGCAGCAAGTGGTGTATTGGCGAGAGCTGAGTGTTCCAATATGAGAGTGGCTATTTCTCTGCTCGCGCGCAGCATGTGTTTCACTGTCTCTCCAAGTGTAGATAGAACAGGACACACCTAAAGTGCCACTAAACCTTCAGACGCAACTTCCCCTCAGACAGCTGCTTCGAGCAGCACAGGCAGGTGCCCCCGCCCCGCAAGAACGGCTTGCCCGTCTTCTCCGTCTGCCAGAGACTCTCCATCTGTAAAGAGTGCGGCCGCCAAGTCAGACGGGAGCAGAACCACAAGTGCGGCATGATCAAGTGCCCCACCTGCCGCGAGGAAATTCTGGCCACCTCCCTGGATCCCAGCCTCCCCATGGAGGAGCAGCACCTCTGCTACGTCAAGCCCCTGGAGAAGAAGGAGCCGGGCCTGAGCCGCTTCCTACTGTACGACTTTGAGAGCGAGCAGCGGCCGGAACCCACCATCAAGGATGGCGAGCTGCTCCACACGCCCGTCTTCTGCGTGGCCCAGCTGGTCTCGTCCGCCTGCTACGAAGACTGGGACAGAGACGCCGAGTGCGACCACTGCAGAGGGAAGCACCAGATGGTCTTCAGCGGCGCCACCTGCTTGCAGGACTTCTTGGAGTGGGCTCTGGATCACGACACTCATGGAGGCGTCACCGTCATGGCACACTACGGCAAAGCGTGAGTATTATTTAGGTATAATAAATAAAATTACGGTAGAAACTTATCTAATAGGGGCGCCCCGAAGAAAGGGGAACCAGCCCATCGTTTGTCGCTCCCTCGCCGTTTCTTGCGATCTATCGTGCGATCTTTTACGATGAACAGTTCTTCCTGCAATCCTCTACAAACCATTGTGCATATGCAACAAACCAGTTTGAATGATCAAAGCTTCGTACGGTTGTGCATCGGGTGCCTTACGCATTATGCGCCAACGCTATGTGCAGTCTGCAAAATACACACGCCTTGGTCTGTTGTGCGAGAGTCAGAGTGGTGTGCTTAGGCTTAGCTGGTGAGAGAAGGTGCTAGGGGTGCGCTTATTTGAGGCGGAAGCGCTTAGGCTTAGTCACAGTCTGAGGGTTAGGCTTTCACTCTGCTCAATCTCAACCTTAGGCTATCACTCTCTCCAGAACATCAACTGCACCGCTTCACCCTCAGGCTTAGGCTTAGCTGGCGAGAGAGCAAGTTCTAGGGGTGCGCTTATTCGAGACCCTGGTTTATGTCCTGTAATCTACGGAGATGGTACGCTCACTTCAAACGTCACCCTTAGGCTTAGTCACACTGTCCCAGAAACCTGCCGTCCCAGAAACTTCCTGTGCTTCAGCACACCGTCCCAGAGCATCCAGTCATCATACACTCACAGGCTTAGGCTTATAGGGGGTGCGCTTATTCGAGACACTCTGGGGCTTGGGCTTATGTACCTACCGTCCGAGAGATATGTACTAACCGTCCGAAAGAACCTACCGTCCAAGAGAACCAACCGTCCGAGAAGCCGCCTATGCTTCAGCACACCGTCCCAAAGAAAAGTACCGTCCGAGAAGCCGCCTATGCTTCAGCACACCGTCCCAAACAAGCACTCCTTACTACTTAAGTAGAGTTGCCGTCACACCCAGCTCTTCACACTGGTCTCCCGGCTGCAACTTTCTCAGATGTGTGAGACATTTGGCCATGCGAGGGGGCAAGGAGAACACTCCAACTTTTAATGGTGAATTCATGGCTCTCTGGCCATACAAGGGTCAGAATTTTCTCTGAAATGGCAAAATTGTGCAGCAGGTTCACTGCCTAGAAACAGCGTCGCTGCTTTTTCCGGTGGACAGAGGCTGGCGATTCATTTGCTTTCCATTTTGCTCGACTGATTCAACACGTGCTCTACACAATGGCAGGGCACGCGCGAAAATCGAGACTGAAGTACACAACACCCAGTTGTCGACAACCACAGCACTCAGGTACAGTAGAAAGCATAAAGTGCCCTCAAAAGCCCAGCCCCTTCCCTTCGCCAGCAGGCTGTAGCAAAGTTACAAGGGTTAACTCAAAGACCTGGTCGGCCGCGGTGTTGGAAGTTTGGCGCCCAATTTCGGCAGCCTAAAGATCCATTTACTAGAATGCAACATACCATTGAATACGGTAGCTGTCTGTCATGGCCACATCAATACAGCTGTATTATTTAGTAGGTTCAGGAACAACACGCCAGAAGTCAGATTGCACGAGCCCTAGTCAGACCGTCAGGCGTAAATGACTGCACTCTGTGCCAACGTCACGTTTCGCTTTACCTAATAAATTTTGTGCTATAGTGCTACCCATCCGTGGTCTTTCGTGGCACGAGAAGCTTACGTATACATAGTTGCACCTTTCCTTCTCACTGGAACGAACTGTTGGCGTACTAGCACTTATACCTGTGTCACACATTCAGTATAGAGAAGCTAGCAATCTCCTTTTCAAGAGAAGTGTTTCCAGCGTTATGTCAACATTGCTATGGCAAACCCTTCCTTGTAACAAGTTGGCTGCATGCAGACATTATGACTTACTCCACAATTCTTTGCAGTGCCTAGATAGCGGTCTGAATTGAGGGTCGAAAGTTTGGTACGGTAGACTGAAAGCATCTTGGTGCACATACATATGCCACACGCCAATCGACAGCGGTCCACTCAAATACATACTTATATTAGCTTCGTAAGAATGCATAGACAAACATTCTGGTACTCTCTACCTAGTGAGCGTTGAAATACAGCAGCTGGGACTCATCACAGAAGTATTTCAATAGAACGCCACAAAATTGAAAATTCTCGTCAACCCGTCACTAAGTTCACGAACTACGACGGTCTTTGCGTGGACCCTTTAGCGAGAGACAATGACATCTATTTTGCTCTTTCGAGCCAGAGACTTGAGACCAGTTTTTCAGCAGTCAGCACAACAACTGCCACCAGATGGCCAGCCAGAAGCATGGCAAAGCAGCCCATCAGAGGCAGCAACCCCAGGGCTTTGACACGGAACTTTGCGTCATGCTCAATGCCATCACAGGCTCTTTCGCCCTCTGCAACTTTCTTAGCCTTAAAGAAAAGCGAAGTACTGCGAAATTAGAGCTAGCTGCAGTGAAATAAATGACACACTGATAATAGACAGCCTACCGTGTCGGCAACTTCGAAGAGGCTTATCAAGGCCCGGTTCAGTCTGCCAATGATGTTCTTGTGCAAGCCTTTTCTCATCACAAAGGCAGCGTTTCCAGAGCCTGCATGCGTGAGCGGTAGAATGACAACCTTGCAATTGTTCTTCAGATGGGGCCAGTGGTCAAAGATGCTGTCATAAGTGATCAGGCGTT
This sequence comes from Linhomoeus sp. GSCO2_2, assembly GCA_030248115.1. Lineage (NCBI taxonomy): Eukaryota > Metazoa > Nematoda > Chromadorea > Monhysterida > Linhomoeidae > Linhomoeus > Linhomoeus sp. GSCO2_2. Next base: position 3,817 of record JASAMZ010011676.1, read on the forward strand.
GGGTGTCGTCCGCAATCCTTTGGTACATCCTAGTCAGGTTGGGCTCAATGATGACTGGGTGGACTTTCAGGACTTCTTTCAGTTCACTGAATGTAAAAGACAAGAAAATCTACCAAAACTGTGCAAGGTCTAACACGATTGAACTCACGCAAACTCAGCCGAGCCCTCATCGTCGATGAACTCAAAGTAGGCTCTGTCAACGGTGTTTGTAATCATCCTCAGGTTTCCACTCTTCATTTCTTCTATTAGTTCATCGAAGCTCCCAATTGGCTGTTCCTCTTTCAGAGTCAGCAAGTCTGTCAAAAGACAACCTTGATACACTCCACCCAGTATGAGATAGGCGTACCCCAACGTGGCTACTATCGTTCGTTTGCCACACCACCAGCGTTGATCAGAAGATGTTTGCATTGCCATAGCCTTCTCGGCGCAGCCAGAACACTTTGTCAGAACATTGAAATTTGTCACTGAAAGCCCAGTAACGACGACTAGCGAGATTGCGAAGTACACATCGACTGAAAAGGCCCTGTAAGCCACTGATGCCGCTTTCACGATGCCAATGCTAGGCTTCCTCATGATGTATCTCGTCTCCAGCTGCACTACAGGGTAGAGGAACTCAAAATGTTCGCTTCTCGTCTCCGTCACGCTAAACATTCCATAGGCGTACATGTCGAGACTTCCATTGTGAATTCTGCCTAGGAGACCGCTCCACTCCGCCGTAGAGCTGTTGAAGCGTCCGAAATTGTCAGTGTATTCCGTTGGGATCAGTTGATATGGAATTTTGGCCATTGAAAGCGCCAGTCCAATCACAGAGGCACTGACACCCAGCATTGGACAGCCATTGGTCGGTTCTAGCCGATTCAGGTGCTGGACACATGGGTACACGTTAGGGACACTTGGAAACACGCCTACTCGCAGGAGTGTGGCGTTTGATGAGACCATTGGTGCGAGAAGCTCTGATTGTTTCTAGTTAATGCTATTTGACGGTAGCATAATATGTACGTGAAATTTTGGTTTTTAATCTTAATCTTTCTGCCTACATGTACACTCACAACCGCGTCTGCACGACGATGCAATTTAGCTTGTGTGCGCCAGATGTCTGTGCCATTCGTGGTCGGTTAGCAGTGACAATGTTTGCACTAGTGCTGGGTTACAAAGCGTCTGTCGTGCGCTTATTGGTTCGGCCCGGTCAACACATTCAAACATGCTGCATTAGTGGTCGTTTCTGAGGTACAATTTCGTTGCGTCTGCACCACTGGCAACGATGACTGCTGAGAGACTAATTGTTGAAGGTAAAACAGAACTTCAACTTTGGTGCTGTGCCAGCAATAGACGCGGCAACGTTATACGACCATCGTGTGATTGTGTAGATATGTAGTTGTTGCTTATACGCACATACGGCAAGTAATATTCATGCAAACTTAACTGATTTGCGCGCGTGAGTTGCAGTAGTGTAGCAGAAACAATTTCAAAATTTATGCTTTTAATTCCTTTGTGGCCCCAAAATTCGAACGGTGTGCGAGAGGTGGTAGTGTTAGCATCCGCTGTTAGGCAATCAGCTAAACGCCTGCAGACTTCTGCAGACTAACATCACTACTTGAAATTGGACGTCCCCTGTTGAGGCAACATTGACACTTGATACCGAGGATAAGTACCTATTCCTTCTCCTCCTCTTCTGTCGGTGCCAAACTCATCGTTTGCATTCGGGCTTCCAGTAACGTGAAGGTGAACAACTACTTGTCCTTCTCTTAAATGGAAAGCAACGTCACAACTTTGAAAATCGGGGTGTTCCCCAGTATACCCAACGTCAATCCTTGCGTCCAACTGTTGTCCCATCTGGAGCCGACCAGAAACTGCCCAGAACTCGGCATAAGCGCTTCTGTGTTAGGCCTGGCGCTTTCGATGGCCAGAATCCAGTATAAGTTGTTCCCAGTCACCTATACGGACCATTTTGGACGCCACAACAGCTCCTCTGGGGAGTGGAGCGGCCTCTTGGGAAGGATTCACAATGGCAGTCTCGACACCTACGCCTATGGGACCTTCAGTGTCACGAAGGCCAGAAGTGAGCACTTTGACTTCCTCTATCCAGTCGTCGCCTCCGAGTCGAGATACATCATGAGGAAACCCAGAATTGGTCTCCTCAAAGCCGCCTCAGTGGTCTACAGAGCCTACACATCAGACGTCTACCTGGCCATCTCAGTAGTTGTTGTCACTGGCCTGGCTGTGAGCAACGTTAGAGTCTTCACAAAGCGCTGCAGACGCCCAAGCAGCATAAGAGAGGCACAGGAAGTCGCGAAGACAAGTCGGGGTGGCAAAAGGGCACTACTTGCGGTGTTGGGCTATGGCTATCTAGTTCTAGCTGGAGTGTACCAAGGTGGCCTTTTGACAGACCTTCTGACTCTTCGTGCGGAGCGGCCAATTGAGAGTTTTGACGAGCTCATTGGGGAGTTGAGCAGTGGAAGCCTGAGGATGATCGCGAACACTGTCGACAGGGCGTATTTCGAGACGATTGAAAACGAGGGGTCCGCTGACTTTGCGTAAGTGAACTTACGCCATCGTCGCGTCGTCCAGTAGATTTACTATTTAGGGTTTGACAGGTGAATCGCAGCATAGACCCGCAGTTGAATAACTGGAATCCAACGCAGAGATCCTTGTAGAGCAATTTCGCTTTTCAGAGCCTTGAAAAGTGTCTTGCAGCTTAACCCGGTCATCGTAGAAGAGAACGTCACAAGAATGTTCCAGAGAATTGAAAGCGATGCGGAGTACCTAGTCACATTTGACAGCTACTTTGACCTATGGCAGCATCTGAAGACCAACTGCAGAGTCGTCATACTACCATTCACGCACGCTGGGGCGGACAATGTTGGATTCATCGTTCGAAAAGGCGTACCCAGAAGGATAGTCAACCTGTTGAACAATGCCCTGATCAAGCTGTTTGAAGTGGCCAACAGGGAAAAAATCTTTCAATTGCCAATTTGTAACATTATCAATTAGTGAAGGTGCTCTTTATTTGCAGGCCAATACTGCAGCAGGGAATGAAAGAAAATGCAGCAACCCTGGGCGAGATGTGAAATTCGGAGTAAGGGCTCTCGGACTGTTGCCTCTGTTGGGATGCTTCTTTATGCTTTTGGCTGGCCATCTGGCGGCGGTTGGCGTATTGTCGATTGAATGTCTAGCTTCAGACTATCACTTAGGTCTTTCGATTGCTTGTGACATACATAGCTAGCTAGTGGTCGCTGTACGACAGATATATGTGCCTGTAATGCGCATAGGAGTGATCAGCATACTACGTGTAACCGGGGGGGGGGGGGGGTGTATGGGGGGCGGGGGCAAGAGCGAAGTGGAGTAGAGAAAAGTGGAGTGAAGTGGTGGAGTGGAGTGGAGTGGAGCGGAGTGGAGTAGAGTGAAGTAGAGTGAAGTGGAGTGGAGTGGTGGAGTGGAGTGAAGTAGAGCGGAGTGGAGTGGAGAGGAGTGTAGCGGAGTGGAGCGGCGGGCCGACGTGAAGCAGGACAAGGAGATAGAGAAGCTGCAACTGGAGAGGAAGAAACTCAAGCTGATTCAGATGAAACCAGATCGTCGGGTCCGCCATCCGTGATCCAAAACAAGCTCCGGTATTAACAAGCTGTGTGTGTAAAAAGTTCAACCTATCGGGTTGAGCGCGTCAGCGCCGCCGGGGGCCAGTGCGCCCCTGGGGACTAGGGGCTAGTACTACGTCACATAGGCAGACTTAACCGATCGGGCTGAAATTTTCACCATAGTTGTTCATGGTAACATGAAGTATTGTGCTAAAATTTCAGCCAAATCGGTTGGGTGGTTCCCGAGATATTAAATGAAAACTGTCGAAACCGATCTCCACATCGCAAGATTTTTGGGTAATATCTCGGGAACGGTACAAGCTGGAGCAACGGTTTATGGCTCGTTAGATTAGCCTATCAACCGCATTTATTATGTTAAGAAATCTCGCAGATCGGTTGAGTATTGCGGCCGTGGGGCCCAACAAAGAAATTGTCCCACTCAAGACGGCCGAGCTCTAGTGGTGCGCGCTGGGCCGCCAATCGAAGTTGACCACCAAAGTGCATCATAAGGTGAACAAATGTGTAAAACGTTTCATCTTTCTAGGTTGCGTAAGAAAAAAGTTACATGGTCCCAAACGTTACTTCCGGTTCAGGTTCGGGGCTCGGCTCAAGACAGCCGAGCTCTAGTGGTGCATGCTGGGCCGCCAATCGAAGTTGACCACCAAAGTGCATCATAAGGTGAACAAATGTGTAAAACATTTCATCTTTCTACGTTGCGTAAGAAACCAGGCAAGTCGTCCGGGGGACGCAGTATACTCCACAAATTTGAACTCCTACGCACGGTGACTCCTCTGCTGTTGTGGCCTCCTGACACTCCCAATCGGAAAACTAATGCCGAATTCGTGATCTACATCCCAGAATACCCCAGAATCAACATACAACACCCCTAACTTCCTATGGACTCGCAGAAACGAAATTCTGCAGTTGGGGTACTGTAGCATGCGATTTCGTCATAGGTACGTTCAAACATTATCTAAACGATAAACGAATGCCAAATTCGTAATCAGCGCCCCCGAAAACCCCGAAATCGAGTATAATATTGCGAAAGTCGAATGGGCACCCACAATTCAAATGGACGCGGCAGGGATACTGTAGCTTCGAAAATTTTTCCAAAACACTTTTCTAGATCAGATTTAAGCGTAGAATCGTTTGAAACCACTTTTGGAACGATTCGGCAACGCATTCGAGCGCTACAAACGCCGAAACACAAAAATCGCAATTTTCGACCCCGGAGTCAAAAAAGTCGCAGTGTAAGAAAGTTTTTTGTGTTTAATCCGATTTTCTCCGTTTATGGCCCATTCGATAGAGGACATCTGGGAAGGAGCACCAAGAGTGGTCTCGCCGCTCTAGCTGCTGCCTAGCTCGCACAGCAGCTCATCAAAGTCGACCCAGGGCCAAAAATCGCGAATTTTTCAAATTTGGCGCCAAAATGGGTCTCGCAGCGATCCAATTCATTTTTTCCACCCTCGGCCCTATCGAGTACTACAACATATCAAAAGATAGTATATACCATTATATGCAACTTTTTCGAGTTCTACCTTGTTTAACCCATTTTTCAGTACTTTGAAAATTTAAATTTTTGAATTTCCCGCCAACGGGGTCCCGGAGCGTGACCCCGTTTGGTGTCCACCCTGCCCACCCACTAGGCCTACCCAACGCAAAAGACCGTTTGCAAATCGGCCGCTGTACGCGCGAACCCCATCCGGTCCAAATTACTGCGTTTCGCGCACAAACGCTATATACTCCACACTTTTTTGTGGAGTATAAAAAGTTACATGGTCCCAAACGTTACTTCCGGTTCGGGTTTGGGGCTCGGCTCAAGATGGCCGAGCTCTACTGGTGTACGCTGGGGCGCCAATCGAAGTGATCCGGTCTAGTCCATCATAGGGTGAATAAATGCGCTCTGCTCAGTATTGCCTCTTCAGTATTGCGTTATGTAGTGGGTAAACCGCATGAATTGTTGGGTGGTATCAAATGTTTTTACAAATATTTCCTCGTGCTACCATCGTTCGAAAGCGAAACGCTTTTGCACTGGCTTAGGCCTTCTGCTCACTCTCCTCCACCCCACCTTCTCCCTACAACCATTCTTTGCCTCTCTTCCTTTTCACTTCAGTACGATTTTGCCTTCTTCTGCTTCCGCCCCGAACGTTCCGCCAGTTGCAGCCAATTTAACTGTTTAGAGGCCACTTTGGCAGTTTGGCTGCGACGCAGCCTCAGATTTCAAAACTCGCCTTCCTCTCCCTTTTACAACACAGGTACATTACTTCCTTCTGTTGACAAGGAGCGCACAAACAAGCGCAATTGTCCCCAATTATGGAGCGAGCACTATTCGCGCTATCCTTAGTTGTGATTGTCTCCACGAGTGGTGCGTCACCCTTCAACTTGACTGAAGCCGCTAACTTCACCTACGAAGCGAACGAGAACCGTGAGTTTACTGGCTCGGTGCCAAGAAGTATTTCTAGGTGGTAATTCAGTTTTGCTTTTCGGAACATTATGCCAACCAGTAGCGGATCCAGGGGGGGGCGGTTGTGCGTCCGCCCCCCCCATTCGGCCAAACCGCCCCCCCCATTCCCCCTCCGGAGAAAAAAAAATTGCGCGGCAGCACCTCCAGAGCAAAAAATTTTCGCCTGCGGCGCTATTTTATAGCACTTTTGTACCAAAATAGGCCAAAATCGGCCAAAATTTTCGCCTGCGGCGCTATTCTATAGCACTTTTGTACCAAAATAGGCCAAAATCGGCCAAAATATTTGCTTGCGGCGCTATTTTATAGCACTTTTGTACCAAAATAGGCCAAAATCGGTCCAATTTTTGCCTGCGGCGCTATGTTAAAGCATTTTTGTACCAACATAGGCCAAAATCGGCAAAAATTTTCGCCTGCGGCGCAAATTTTTTTACGTTCTTTTATAGCATCTTGGTCCCCCCTGTGGCCTCAAAAATTCCGCCCCCCCCCCCCATTCCGAAATCCTGGATCCGCCACTGATGCCAACTGTATCGGTCCGAACGTGTTAACGTTAACAAGTTTGACTATTAGGGAGGGGGATGGGGATGGGGGATAATGGGGGGTGTGGGAGTTTCAGTTTACCCCACTGCCACCAACTGACTATACCTGCAGTACGCCACCCCCCGGATACGCATATGAGCTGCATTGGAGACGTTGCTCAAGTAATCTGCAATGAAAATGCAATGTTTCAGTGGAAGAGATCATGCGCTGCCACCAGGAGTGCAACAGTCGCTACGAAGCAGCGAGCGGAGGTATTACCATCCAAGAACATTTCAATAATCTGACGGCTGCCGACAAGCTGCGCTCCGTCTTCTTTCGTCGCTTTCTTCTCTGGCAGCGACTCTGTCCCGCGTGAGCGCTTCGCAGAAGCACTGACTTTCAGTCACAATGCAACGAAGTTTCTTTTAACTTCCGTTACTGGCGATTCGCCAGTCAATGCGCAGGATTAGATAGGTGTACTGGTAGACAGAACCAACGAGCAAATATGGAGGCTCAAATCAGCACTTCAGAATTCGCGCATCGGGTGTGTTGGACTGCTTCGAACGCTGCAACAGCTACGCGCGAAGTCTCGACCCCAACTTTGGCCGCGCGAACAACGGAAGTGACCCCCAACTAATGGAAGGGCGACTGGCGTGCTACGAACATTTCGCATGTGCGTAAAGCGGTTTCGCTTTGCTATAGTCGCTGCGTTGAGGACGGAACGACATATGTATGTACACATCACCATAAGCGTCGACCGCAATATTGTTTTGCTTGCTTTAAACGTATTTCATGCTCAATATTTTGCGCCCTTCACTACTGGTCAAAGTTTTGCTTTCGAGAGCTCGTCTTATAATATGCGTTGTAAAATTGACTGGCTGGCATTGTTCAAAAGTCTAGTAGCTGGCATCTTATTGCAGGGCTGGTCGACACAGTGGGGCCATGTATTGGGCAGAATTTGGGCCGCATTGCCGCCGCTTGCAACAAAAGGTGTGGCTTCACAAATGTGTCGCTCCACGGAACGATCAGGGATTCGGACAATTTGGACCTTGACAAGTATTGCAGGTACATACGTACATAAACAAAGGTACATGCAGATAGACAAATGTAAAAGACGCGTTGTAAGTTGAACAATTAGTTGTTCAAACAAATTACAAATACAGTAGATACTCTAATCGAAGTAAGAATAATACGTTTAAATATTAGACATATGCATAAATATTTTGTTTCTGGTATGCCAAGTTCAAAGTCTATGTATTTGTAGTGTAGGTACTGACTGCACACCATAAAGACGCAAACTTCTCGAGCAAACGTCAGATCACAGCATCCTAAAACAGAGCTCACAAAGGGACGCACACTCTACATACTATGTTGAGGCAAATAAGCAAATTATGTTAAGTAGTTTAGTTTAATCCATTAACCGACCTTGGAGTATAATTTAGCGTTCGACAATGCGAGGCCGGATGCTTGAGGGATCAGGTCATGGCGCGATGTCCACAGATCAGCGAGCAACCTCTGACAACTTTCATAAGTGCAATAGTGGGCACAGAAAAGGCTATGGCAGTTGACCTACAGCGCAGCATGTTTCTCGGACGAGACAGCGAAATAGAAAGTTGCATCAAAGAGACGGCTATTGGGCCGTTTCAAGAAACAAGCATCGAGGAAGAAGTTAGCGAAGGTGAGCAGCTGAATTTTTGAACTAAAGCAATCCCTCAAATTATATTGGTGTTAAAGTTTCATACACATGCTGTGAGTGTCACACAACTCTTTTGTGGTCCATCGCTGTACACAACTCTTCTGTGGTCCATCATTATGCGTGACTTTAGAGACGAGGTGCCAAAACTGATCAATACGTCATTTAGGGAAAGAAGTTTTCAAAATTCCGTTGCAGCGAACGTTTGTGCAAGGCAGACAAATCTTGAATGACCACTGCTTATAGCGCACAACACCGTTGAACCACCTTGTCTAGCTCCCTGACGGTGGATTTATGCTCAGCATTTCCTTTTAGCAGATTTGAGTGGTGATTGGTTTACACTTACGCACTGCATCCTAGGTACCCGTTTCCATCGCAATCTGGATATCCTATATTATTCCCAGTTTCCCACTTCTGGAAATGGCCATCACTACCTACCCTTCCACCATTGATTTCAGCCACCGTTCTGGCACTGACGAAGAGAAAGCTGGAGAAGGAAATGGCGAAACTGACGCTGGAGGAGGAGAAGCTCAAGTTGGAGATCAAGTACCTAAAGATGAAGATGAGTAGAGGACGCCCTTGAGTTGACACATCGAGTTCAGTGTGCCTACTGTTTAGGTAGGATCAGTTGGCGCCAATATTATAATCAGAGCTTTTTTAGTTGCGCTGCGACTGTATGCCCCTACCATAGGTAGTTGGTTGCGATGGTGGTACTGTAACAGATTTGGATAGTAACTGAACCCTTCTAGTGCTGCGTGACCGACTCATGTGAACCCTTGTTGTCCCTGCAGTATTATGAAAATTTCATCACTATCTACAACATGCTTCAGTCGTTCAACTTCCGGCCACAACATTTCATCGGTGTGAAGAACGCACGCAAATGCAAAGAACCCTACACAGAAGTCAAGCCCAAGGCATTGATTCGAAATAGCGTCTCTTCCTTGTTGAATCACCCAGACCCCAGTTTCTTCCTTCCTTCCTTCTTTTGCACTTGTGTCTGCTCTCAAGTACATTTTCGTCGCTTTCAAGAGGGTCCTTTCCCTGCCGATAATTGTCACTCTCAGACTGCTATGTAACTGCCTGCCTAGCTCCCTCTCTCTAGCTCTTCGTTTCCTTGCCTTTGATTTCCGTACCCCACATACATAACTACCCTCTCACCACTCACGCTGTCATTGGGTATGTACCTTAGACTCGGCGGGGAAAAGGTGGATGGTGGGAAATCGAATTCTCTTTTGGCGCTTCGCAGGGAGGAGATGGGGGGGGGGGGGGGGGGGGGGGGGGTATTATCACAGTATGCGAAAGCGCAGAAATCGACCATTTCATACATAGCTGTGAGAGAGAAGCCATTTTCTACTGGGCGAGGGGATTTGGAAAGCCCCTCGACTCGAATGTTACACGCTGAGCGGAGACTACGCGATTTCCCGATTTGTTACGGTGCGATGGATGGAATTGATTTGGCTTCTGCCCAAGAACTTCCTTGTCTTGCGAAGTTTGAGCTGCTGTTCTGTATGCGTAGGTCTGTCGAAAAGGTCTCACTGTTGGCAAAAATTTCACTATATATATTTCTAGCCCGCTCGAGTTTCAGTCCCAAAGGTTCTACAGGGTGGCCCAGCGAAAACTGACCAACTTTGTTGGCTTATATCTCTTCCGTGCGTTGGCCGATTTGGCTCAAATTTGCAACGAATGTAGTACACAAACTAACTTAAAGGTGCGCAAATTTTCAACTTCGCAAGTAGTGTAATGGTGCGACAAGATTAACGAGACGCTTCCCCAGAGAATCGACGCTGAATTTAACGCGATTTTTCAAAAAAATTTTATTTTCCCGAGCTTTGAATATGTCATGAAGTAAGTCATCCCGAGTATCTTAGTTTTCGTCTCATGCCGCTGCGACCTTTCTAGCCTTAGTTACAAGGTGCCAAAGTTGGCCCATTGCTCCACGAATGTCGCGGTGTCTTCAACGAAAACGACTGTATCTTCTGTCAGACTCAATCCAGCCTGCTGAAATTTTGACATACGGTTGAAAACAAAGTTTACAACAATTGCTGCGAGTTTAGGAGAAATGCTGATTCACAAGCGCATCACACTGAGCGGCGGCCACCTAAAAAGTGGCTGATAGTTGTGTTGCTCGTTCAATCTTACTCGTTGGGCAAGCAAAACTGCTGTAACTAGGCACATTTTTAAGTTAGTTTATGTACTACATTCGTTGAAAATTTGAGCCCAAATAACCAGCGCACGCAAGAGATACAAGCCAACAAAGTCGGTCAGTTTTCGCTGGGCCACCCTGTATAACTGAACCGACACTCGAGTCAGAGTGAACTTCAACATCGTTAACTGAACAGGTGGCTGTAAAGGACGGGTATGGCCTATCGGATAGCATAGAGGCTGTCGCGTTGGGTACATCATTCGGCGTTCTTTCGCCACATCTGCATAGTATCCGCCGCTCCTCTAGCAGTCACCAGACCTCAAACACACGTTACAGCTCACTTTCTTAGAAAAAACGTTTCTGCTCTTCAGCTGACTTCTCTTCGTCGGACAGATTCAATTACAAATGTCCTCTAACCAAAGATTACCTACCAGCCGTATTGCGACCGCTTGTAGTACAACCTAGGTCACACTTCGTGGTTGATTCTGCTGCTCAATTCTTGTGACCGCCCAATGATTGCGAGCCTGCCAATTTCACCCGTCACGCGCCTTGGTGTTTATGCTTACGGCAGCTGCAAATTCGTGCATTCGGCCGCCTTAGGTTAATCCTAGACCCTTGGGAAGCTAGCCATTTGTGGAGGCCACAAGGCCCTCTGTAATCAGCCCTTTGTCTAGAATAGCAATTTCAGCGCCAATTAGACTCCAGCGGGATTGGCGGAGGAAAGGAGTGGAAAACATCCGTCGTCGACTCGTCTCGTGCCATGGCAGTGTATATAAATTGACACCCTTATCTTTGCTCTGCAGAAGTCGGCGCTCAAAGTTGACCTGTTACCGCTGATATGTATTCCGCCCAGCAACGCTTGTATTGGGATACTGTACGTGATGACGCACTAAGAACTTTGCTTAAGGTCGGTTTGGAGAGGGGGGGGGGGGGAGGGAGTGGAGAGAGGTAGAAAGAGAGGCAAAGGAGATAGGGTAGAAAGGGGAGAGAGAGAGGGCGGGAGGAAGGAGGGAGGGAGCCATTAGTGGCACGTGCGTGGAGAGAGCAAGAATGGGAGTGAGTACCAAGGGAGGAAGTGGGAGGGAGGAGGGAGTCAAAGTGTGGGACGTGCGCATTCCGCGACTACGATTCCAGACCTTCCGTCGCTTCCTCCGGCTAGTTAGGGACCTCCTTCCGGTGGTACCCCCCACGCTATAAAGGGCGCGACGGAAACACACGCTCTCTCACCCTCTCTCCTTTGTGTCAATAAGGTGTCGGGTTATCGCCCCCTTTCCAGAGGGGCTTCTTTGGATACCCCCCAATTATTCGCCTCGCGAGCTCGTCTCGTGTCTCGGAAAGGCTTATTACGGTCTGTATATGCCCTAAGGGCACGTTCGGGTTTCCTTTCTACCTTTGAGAGTCGAGTGCGACGCGCAAGCCTCGAAATCCGAGCCGTGTTTTGCGAAATCCTGCTCCTGATCGGGCGTGTTTCCGCGACACATGACGTGAGAACTGATTCTTTATGCATGCGGATGTTTGGTCGACTGCCCTTTGGGCAAACGCGGCGATTGTTTCTCTGAGTTGTCACAAGCGGGCCTTATGGCGCTATTTCGCACAACTGGCCATCTTCCACGTACGACCTACGCATGTATGTATGTATGTAATGCTTGTACCTTGAGGTTTGTGAGTCGAGGTACTATATTTCTAAGGCGTTTATTTGTAACCCTTCAATATTGTGTGCAGGCAACTTTGGCTGTTTCGGCAGTCGATTTCTGTGAACATCTGGAGACGCTTCATCAAGGCTTTCTTTGCTTGCTTTGTTAATGAGTTCGCCACACACGCAGGTGCTACATACATATGTACAGCGTATTATGGTTTCATTCTGGATCTCATTCCAGTTTCTTTCGTCCGGCCCCGGCCGGGCGAAACCCTACGAGCGCTCTGTGTACTTGCGTCCGCTCAATCTCGACGTTGAATGTCGTAGCGCCATGAGACAGTCTTGGGATCATTGTTGGATGGTAGCTCTCAATTCACTGTTCACTACCGTTGCGGATTTACACAAATTTAGACGCCGCTGCAGCAACGGTTTGAAAGCACACGTTCTACAGGGTTTTTTTAAAGTGACTGGTCGGCAACTCGAATAACTTCTGCACCGGTGCACAGATTTTGATGAAACTTGAAACAACTTAAGTTCCATATGTAGGAAAGCTCGTGCTAAATTTTTACGGAAATTGGCCACGCGTAGCGACTACACGACCGCTTGAAAGAAGGTCTACTTTTCAATAGGAGCGCTCTTCCTGGTCGACGAGGAGGTCTTCCTCGAGGAGGACGAGAAGGTCCTGCAGGAAGACCTCCTCGTCGACCAGGAAGAGCGCTCCTATTGAAAAGTAGACCTTCTTTCAAGCAGTCGCGTAGTCGCTACGCGTGGCCAATTTCCGTAAAAATTTAGCACGAGCTTTCCTACATATGGAACTTAAGTTGGTTCAAGTTTCATCAAAATCGGTGCACCGGTGCAGAAGTTATTCGAGTTGTCGACCAGTCACTTTAAAAAAACCCTGTAGCTTTCGTGCGGCGACGCTCCTCAAGTCGGCTGTTTCTGTTCCCTATCTTCTAATAGCTAAAATCGTCATAGTTAAAGTCATAGTTCAAGCGGTAATGATTTCGTAAATTCAAATTTCTGCGCCCAGCTTCACTTTTCTGTTCGATGCCTTGAGTGCATGCTGAGTACTTTTCCATTCTGCACGTCCTCAGAACTCAGAGAAACTTGTTCTTAATTCTAAGACTTCTCATCGCGTCACACACCGACTTCCGTTCGGGCGTGTCTAAATGCGTATGTACGTACCTTCGTCTCAAGTGGCGGAAATTGCTGCGTGGGCGGTTCTAAACATAATCTGGCCTAACATTGTATGTGTTCTGGCGTGATTCAGCGATTTGGCAGAAACAGCAAATTTACACTTTCCATTTCTCCGACGCAGCAATTCACAATGTCCCGATCCGTTGGCGCGGAAGGATCAATTACGCTCTTGCGTGGAAAATCGAGTTCGTTCCGCGCCTCCAGTGACGTCGTTCTCTTTGAAACCTGGTGTCGCTTCGATTACACCGTCGCTCTGTCTAGGCCGCCTGGTCGTTTCCACGCGAGCGGCGAGCGGCTATGTTGCGCTTTCGTGCCCCGAAGGTGCAAATTAAGCCTCGCTGCGCTACGAAAGTGTCAGTGGCATGCCGGGCATTAAAGAACGCAAGGGAAACCCGCTATTAGTTCACTAAATGTTCGATGGCCGAATTGGTATTAGCAAAATGGTGGTGACTGTTGTTACCTACAGAATGGATAAATGAATCTCCCCAGCCCGCGACAATTGGGTACCTACCTTATTACTCATCGGTCTTTGCGTTTCGTTCGGATAGATTCAAGTTCACTTCCAAGTTGTTTGTTGCATCAGATTCGGCCAGAAGTACATAATATGTAGGTGTAAGAGGCTTCGTTCATCTGAGTCACAGAAGAACAAAAGATGATCTTAATTGAGTTCGTGTGTCGTCTATTCTCCATGCGCAAAGGGCAATCAGTCTAGTAAACAACTCGAGTTGCTTATCGTCGACAGTCGGCTGTCGTTCGCTACTATAGAACACTCTTAAAGGTGCACGAAACTAAAGAAAATGTGACGGCTCGAAATCTACACAATTTCACATGTAGGTAGTAGTACACTTGCCCGCGTGTTTACATGGCTGACTGGTCTGGATATCTTGAGCTCTTCTGATACCGTAAATGCGCCAATACGCCCCCTCTCCGTCTCTAACTTCGAGGAAGACGTGTCACGAGAAGGGGGGGGGGGGCGGTATTGAAATATTTACGGTATATTATGAATCCGGCAATGGTAACTGTGAAAGCTGTGCCGATTCGAAGTACAGTACAGTAGACTTCCTATTCCGTTCTTCTTAAGCAGAGACTGGTGCCACCGCGCGTCTGCCTGCGTCACTTTGTCATTCAACAGCTTCTGCGATTGTCAATAGGCGGACTCTTTCAATTAACATTTCTTCTGGGCGCGCGCAAAAACTACCCTCTCAGACTTCGCGTAGTCGCGTGCCGTGGTGCATTGTCAAACCACGTCACTGACACTCTTTACACTATTTGGTGATTGCAGAGAGTGACTCTGACTCAGAGTGACTCGCTATGAGCTCCGGAACTAACTCCAGCAACACCCAGGAACTCCCGGAGTGCCACCCCGAGCTCCTGTCCATCTTGGGAGCCGAGAAATGGCGCTGGGATTTGAATTGGAGTCTCGTCTCGTGGGTCCTGAACGGAATTCTCACCGTAGCCGTGGGACTGTTCTCGGTGATAGGCAACGGCTACAGTATCCGGGTGATCAGCGAGTTCTCCATAAGGAAGACGGTCAAGATCTACCTCTGCGTGCTGGCTGGTATGTAGGTGGTACAGAATATCGATTTTCATTATCGATGTCAATTTGTGGTTTATCATAGGCGCCGACTTCTGCAATTTGATTGTACCGTGCGCTTGATTAAACTAAAGTGTTTTATTTCCGCATCAAACTGGCGAAAACCTGCTCGAACATCCATGAGAAGGCAAACGCTTAAAAAAGACAAACATATAGAAATTAGTGGCGTGGGATGAGCTATCAAAACACAGCTTGATCTCAAAATTAGTCAAGTCGAAATCTCTTTGCAGGCTGGGATATGGCCGTTGGGGCCTCGAGTTTAGCATTCTACGCCATCGACGAACTTTTCAAGCCCTTCCTTGGGCACGTCAACGTTTTTCAGTGGGTTTTCTTCTAGAGCGAAGACACTTACAATGCACCTTCCCATAGAAAGCAAAGCACGCACTGCAGCTTCTGCGTTGACTTCAAAGTTTCATACCCGGCGATCGATATCCGCGATTTAGTGGCCAAATTTTAGCGCCACAATATTCATCAAGTTTCCAAAAACACATACCGCCAAATGTGTAACACAGAATTTCATCCCCAACATGCAAATTCAGACCATTTCACCGTTGCCTCCACAGTATTTTCATTTTCAATACATAACCAAGTTTGAATTCCGCCACAATTTCAGATACCTCATGGTGATATTCAACCCCATATCGAACATAGCGATGACCGGAGCAATATGGATGTTACTGACAATCACATCGGAACGTCATTGGGCAATATGGAAGCCTTTGCGACACAGACTGATCGACACGGCCAGACGAGCCAAGACTATTTGTATCGTGGTGGGATTAGCTGCAGGCAAGATCCGATGAAATCAATCATTAAATCGAAAAGTTGAAATTGGGTGAAGTAAAGCAAAACAGAATACCTGCCCAGATAAAACACGGCAAAGCAACACTAGTGAAAATTTAAATGACAAAAAAGAAATAAAATATAACAAAAATGCTATAAAATAAATACAGTAGGTATAATAACAACAAATAAACTGAAAAATAAAACTAAAACTAAATAGAAATAGAATAGGAAAATAGAACTGAAGTAAAATAAAAACAAACTAGAAGCAAATTCAACCGAGATGGAGTGAAAGAAAATGACATAAACTAGATATAGCACTGCGAAGCTAAATAAAACATGATCAATAGTAGTTAAGAATTGGAAGTCATAATTCCGCTTGCAGTCCTCTACGGCATTCCGAACTGCCTGGAATTGAAAGTTCTTTGCTGCGTCGACGCCATCCACTATCCCGACCGACCACTGACCATAAAATACGCGTGGGGCACAGAAATGCGCCAAAACGCCATGTACAAACTCTTCTACATGGTGATAATGAACTCCATCTTTATCACCTTCGTGCCCTTTCTGGCCATATCATTCTTGACGATTAGAATGGCGTGTATTGTGAAGGCGGCCAGACGAGACCGACTGATGATGCAGAGTACGAGAGAGTCGATTTCGGGGTGAGAAGACGGTGACGCTGACGATGAACAAGACGACGACGACGACGACGACGACGATGACGACGCCGCCGCCGCCGCCGCCGCCGACGACTACGACGACGACGACGACGACGACCTCGACGAGAATTCTGTTCTTTCAGTTCACCAACGAAGCGCGCTCGAAACACTTCCGCTTTGACCGTCAGTGGTCGCGGCCGACCCTCCGTCGTGGTGCAGCAGAACCAGCCCGCTGGGGGCTATCGCGAGAACACCACTTTGATGCTAGTGGCCGTCGCCGCCAAGTTTCTCCTACTCAACTGCGCCCAGATCCTTCTGAATCTTGTGGAGATGGTATCCACAGACTCCCTGACCCACAGCAACGTTTTCGTCCTCTGTGTGGACCTCTCCAATCTACTGATTGTGCTAAACAGCGCCACTGACTGTCTGGTGTACTTCCGCTGGAGCAAGACCATGTCCAGAAAACGAAAGTCGAAAAGGAAACTGGGCAGCACCCTCAGGAAAAGCGGCACCAACTCAGGTGGGCAAAGTCGGAAGCTTCAAATGAATTCATCCCGGGCGATTGCAATCTTGACGTCTAAGTACTCTCCCAGCATGACAACGGCAGGAAAAGCCGTGAAAATGTGATTTTCACACGTGTGTACTATGTACTGCACGCAAAGCTTTACTATCGCCGCCAAAGCACCTGATTGCCACATCGTTTCACCAAACCGCCTCAGGGCATTTATATTAATTTCCCTCTAGGAGCCCCCTGCGGTGCTCACAGCGGCAGTTCCATGAACGTGCACAACGGTGGGGAGTTGCACAACTCAGGGGGCAGCACACCCTACTCCAGCCATTTGCAAGCGCCGAAGGCAGCAGTGTTCGCAAAACAGGAGGCGCTGCTTCTGAGACAGTGCTGGCAAGATTCCAAGATCTCGGTCGCCGATTTGGACAAGGCCATCACGTCAGTCTCAAGGTTAACTTGGCGACGGATTAGGCTACACAACAGTAAGAGCTGCCCTAGAGTAAGCCACAGAAGAGTTTCGTCAAGTCGTAATACATGCCCGGATTAGCTACATACATCCCTGATCCATCTCTGACAGCCTTGCCTGCTAACTTTTTGACCTGCAAACGTTGGCAGCCGACTGGCCTACACACACAGACAGCTTGGACTGGAAGCACACTGCATCACTCCGTAACAATCGCCACATACCTGTGACCATCTTCAATCCGACCATTGACGGCACTGGATAGGGACTTCCAGAAACCCCACCCCACTTTCAGGAGCGCCTGCGGCTCCCAATCCCAAACCACGACCACGCAGCAGGCGGCCCGCCGCCGCAGCAGCTTCCACGGCGCCGAGGGGGGTCCCGTGGCGCCAACCATAGCCGAGATCATAGGCCAGTGCGTCCAGCTGGCAGGGGACGGCCAAGGGGAGTCGGCCGCAGCCAAGGTGCTCCAGCAGACGGCGCAGAGCCACCGTAGACTAGGCTGGAGCCACCCTACGGAGGAGTGGGTGGGCCTCAAAGCCTATCTGGTGCGCGAGATGCCAAAGCACGCGCCGCAGGAGGCCCAGACGCAGGCGAGGGCCGTCTGGTCCAAGCTGGCCTGCTTCGTGATCAGGGAGTGGAAGATGGGACTGATGTCGTGACATGATCGATGGACTCGCGTACACTACTGTGAACGCGCCTTTGTTGTAGCAGCGAACGTGGTTTCGTTTGTGAATACGACCCGAACCGATGTATTTTGAACCGTTGAATAGCGTTAGTGTACAAGTGACAGTACAACTACAACACAAGAGCAAGGCCCGTTTGGTGGCTTGTTTGTTCCCATTTGAGAGGCTGCCACTTTCCCCTCAAACTTGATGAGAGCTTTCACGATGCCGATCCCCTTCCCTTTCCGGCACACACGTAATCACGCTACCTACCTACATAGGTGGAATTCGCGTGCCGCTAGGCAGTTACGTTTCAACGACAGTAGTAGCGCGAGGATAGCTCTTATGGCAATTGGGGCGGTCATAAAATGACTCCCTTGTTGACCCTGTCGCCTGGTAACCAAGTATGGAGGCGGGGTAGTGCAGCGGAGAAATCTGGACGGATCCCCTCTAGCTAGGAAAGAAGATTGCCTTTCGACTGAGAGAACAAGTGGTGCGTTTCCTTGAGTGTTGTGGAGAACAGAAGGCCTTAGACTACACACACCATGGCGAAAGCCTGCATAGCGCTGTCTGTGGCGGTTTTGGTGATTCTGCTTGCGGTAGTCATAGCCTCAGGAGTGGTCTTCGTCTTCTTTCCACACATGCTGTGGCCAGACGACGGTAAGAAATAACAAAACATCAAATTTGAAATTTAGCTTTGAAATCAACCAAACTCTAGCTCTGCTAAAGTTCGGCGGCAATTTCACTCGTATTCTATTATAACCTCTTTCATGGATACCTACTTTCATCTTTTATTTCATCTCGTCAATCTTTGCATTCAAATTTAATCTTAAGACGATATGGGCCCTTGCGAGGCTGAAAAGCACAATGGTAAAGACGTCAAAGTTGAGACCAGCTATGGAAATATCATTGGGAAATGCCGAGTGACAAAGGAAGAGCATGGAAAATGCGCCATGAGACTGTTTCATTCGATTAAATATGCCAATGGAACAGAGCGATTTGGAAAGTAAGTGCAACTACCACATAGTCAGACTACATAATAGAATACGGTAGAACGCAAAGCGTACTGGCAGCATGGCAGGTACAAGATGCAAGAAGTAAACCACACACTATCAAATAAATCATTAACATGAAAGCAGGTTAAATAAATCAAACCAAATTAAAATGAAACAACGGTGTGCAACCATGGAAACCATGGGAGAATACAAATAAGCTGTAACAAATCATACGATAAAATACAATACAATTAATTCGCACAAAAGACAATTGTTCAGAACCAAGACGATACAATCTTGGTCCCCAGAGGAAATGGACGCAACCAAGAACCCGCCAAAGTGTCTCCAAGCATCCAAACGAGGGGAGAACCTTGCCATTCCAGATGACGCAAAGGAAGAATGCCACTATCTCAAAATTATCGCTCCTCCAGCGCCAAAACGGGGCAAAAAGAACGAAGAGCGCAAATTGCCAGTACTATTCTGGCCTCATGGGGGTGGATTCAACGAGGGAACGTACTACAACTATGACCAGGATCTGATCTGTCAGAACTTCATCGAAAAGGAGGTGGGCTTCAATTTCAAGGGGTTACAGAGATGGGGTCTGTGGACGCAAGTTAGTACTCACAGCGAGAACGGCATGAATAGTTTTCACTCGCCACTCTAAGTTTATTGACGGATGGTAATTACTGTACTGCACTCCAGAGCTTTGCAAAACTATACTCCCGAAACATGGGCTCTTACGACAGTTCAAAATTATGCGGTTTAAATGTGACACCTCAAATTATAGGTCATCGTGGTCTTTGTCGCCTATCGCTTGGGCCCCTACGGCTTCTTCACCACTGGAAAGAATGGTGACGCAGGGAACTTCGCTCTGTGGGACGTCCTAGCAGCCCTGAATTTCACTCAAGAGATCATTGAAGATTTTGGAGGCGACAAGGAGAACATCGTTTTGATGGGACAAGGCGCAGGGGGACTGTTGGCCACCGCTCTCAGCTACAGCCCACTGTCTAAACGTCTGTTCTCCAAGATAATCTCATTGGGAGCCACTCCAATGGTACCAAGGGTCATGGAGACACCTGAAGCCTATGAGAAGAAGAGCAAGGACTTTGCCAAGGCGGCTGGATGCTTGGAGCAAGACGCCGACTGGGGGACCAACACTGAGAAGATCCTGACATGCCTGAGGGGACAGAACCACTCGATACTGGCCAACGGCTATGCCCCTGGGGTGTCTGGGGTTTACCATTGGCACCCAGTTCCAGATGGCGAAATTTGGCCCAAACCGGCCAATGCACTAGCCATGGAAAGACCCAATGTGCCATTGTTGACAGGAACGAATGACGACGAGTACACCTGGGATCTGATCGTGGCGCCGTCGTTCAACGCCAAGTTAAAGCTACTGGACAAAACCAACATGACCAAGGAAGAAGTCCAAGACCTGTGTGACATAGAGGTCACACAAGAGATTTTTGGGGTTCAGGAGACAGCCATACGGCAGCAGTGCAAGCAGTTCTTCGCCTCCAACAAGCCAGCGGACGTAGAAGGAGACTTCTACTTGGAGCAAGCCACCAAGCTTGGATCGTCTCTCCACTACCACGCTCCCACCATCAAGGATCTGGAGCTGTTCCTCGGGGGCACTGGAGACAAGAAGGCGTACTTATACAACTTCAACTATGTCAGAGAGCAAGAGGACCCTTGGTGGAAGGCCGTGGGCTCTTTTCACAACTTCGATATCGCCTTCCTGGAAAACTTTCTCACCAAGAGCCCAGAGGGCCTCTACTATTTCAACGTGAGAGAGGGAGAAGACAACAAGATGCGCAAGCTGTGGAGCGAGGTCCTGACCAGCTTCGCGAAGACTGGAGTACCAGTGGCCAAGATTCCAGGAGAGCAGCAGGCAGTAACGTGGCATCCAATCCAAAAGGGCGCCCTCAAGAAGTTCCAGCATATGAAGCTGAAAGTTCCTCCGGAGATGTCCACCGAAGGTTTCCACAGAGATGAAGTCCAATTTTGGTTAGAAAAGTTTCCATTCGAAAATCCACCTTAAGCTGTTTCAGTAGTGCGTTAATATCCGAGGCACACTCTATCGCTCATTCCATCGCGCATGTACGTCATTGAGGACGCTTCTTCTTCATGTGTCTGTCTGC
The DNA here is from genome assembly GCA_030248115.1 of Linhomoeus sp. GSCO2_2. NCBI lineage: Eukaryota > Metazoa > Nematoda > Chromadorea > Monhysterida > Linhomoeidae > Linhomoeus > Linhomoeus sp. GSCO2_2. The sequence goes on from JASAMZ010011676.1 coordinate 24,849, forward strand.
CCCTTCTACTTCATAGTGCATTCCAACTGTTGCGAATTATCTGATCTTGTTTGTCATGTCATGCAGCGACAGCGACCGGGGGGGGGCGGCAGAAGCGATTCTGCGTCGCGCCAGTAACTACATCCCTTACACGTCGCTGGTCTTTGGTGCGCGGGCGTACGAACGAAGGCCTTTTGCCCGCCTGTGGTTGCCGGGCGACCCCCAGCGACCGGAAAGCGGATTGTCCAGTTTTTCCGAGAGCGTAAGAGTTAGTGCGATAGTTACGGAGACTGAAAGCTATGCAGAGCGCAATTTTCTAGACGGCACTGCCGGGTGGATGTGCCTCGCGCAGGAAATAACAGCAATTTTCGCTTACTAGCTGGAGGAACCCAAGTGAAGGCCGGCCCAGTCAAGGAAGGCGCCATCATCATTTCTCACAATTCACTTCATCCAGGGGAGAGGTGGATTCAGACGAGTGGCAATTCCTTATCTTACGTGCGTTCGGGACTTTGGCTGATTGGCGAGGCCTCTGAGCAAACACCAGCCACTTCATAGGCCAAAGGTGCTGCTCTTCCACTTAGCCGCGCTGAATCAACAACAACCACTTGTTAGCTGCTGCTTCCCGCAGCTAAGACGTTCGAACGCCAAAGCCGTTGAATCAGTAATTCCACCTTCCGTGGCAAGTAGTGCCATCTTCCGGCTTCCAAGCGTCGGCAATACACCATAGCTGGAAGCAATGTTCAAGGCACTATTTGGACACCTTGTTGCACTGTTCTTTGCTTCTGAAGATGTGCGAAACTTGCTGAAGAAGCAAGAGGCATTCATACCACCACTGATTCCCAGAGCAGACTTCACAGGAAACCCTGACAGGTATGGCTTGACAGTCAGCCCTGCTGGGGACTATGTGGCCTACATAGCGCCATGGCAAGACGTGCTGAACATATGGGTGATATCCTACGATGACTTGCTGTCCAGTGGCATACAGAAAGCAAGACCAGTGACTTATGACCAAGGAAGAGGAATCAGAGGTCCCAATATAATTCAACAGTTTTGTTGACATTAGATACTTAAAGTAGTCTGGCTTTGTTTAAGGAGTCAGTTGGACCTACAAGCCTGGAGTAGTGGTGTACAGTCAGGACCAAGAAGGGGACGAGAACAACCGACTCTATAAGCTGAACGTCCTTGATGAGAACCCAGAACCGAAGCTCTTGACCAAGAGCAGTGGGGTCAGAGCTGAAATACGCGCGGCGAGCAGATCTCACCCCAACACACTGGTGATTGGGTTGAACGACAGAGATCCCAGGTGTGTTCATTGTCAAACATTGTACCGAATGCACACATAATCTGGAATTCATTGTTGAGGTACCACGACCTGTATGAACTGGATCTCACCACTGGTAGCACAAAGCAATTGCTGCAGAATGATGAATATGGTGGGTTCGACTTCGACCATGATCTCAAGCTTCGCCTGGCTTTTCGCATGCTTGACGACGGCAGTATTCAGTACTACAGAGCTGTGAGTTCATAGTAGACATCAGCCTAAGTATTCAGATTCATTAACCATTTCCTGCAAAAGTCACCAAAATATCGATTTCAGGTGTACAACAGTTCTAATTCAATCACTGGTTTCGTGGAGTATTACAAAGTTGACTTTGACGACAGTCTAATTACAAGCCCTGTAGGCTTCGACAAGACCAACACTATGGTGTACTGGAAGGACAGCACTGAATATGAAAAGGGTACTGCTTTGTCTTGGCTATGTATCTCTCTATTTTATTCCATTGTACATTGTCCGAATACAATGGCTTTTGTTCAGGTGCTCTGGTCATTGCACCGTTTGACAACCCTTACAATAGGACTGTCCTGATAACTCCCAAGGGTAGGGTGCAGTTCGGAGTGTTCACCCACCCCACAGAGTACATTCCACTCGCCACAGTTGAAAACTACGATTTCCCCAAAATGACTGTACTGCACGAGAGCATAAGAGAGGACATTGAAGTGCTGGAAAATCTGGAAAAGGAGGGATATCCAAGGGTGTCTGACACGTCTGACGGTAACATGGCCAGACATTTCATCATGGTTAAACTTCGCGCTGTTCTGAGACTCAATCTTCAGACTTCAACAAATGGCTTGTGGTCTGGCATAGCTCCAAGGCGCCAGCGAAGTATTACCTCTACAACAGAGTGACAAAAGAGGCGACCTTCCTGTTCTACTATCGCGACAAGCTCTCCACCTACAAGCACTTCTCGCCAATGCACTCGCTGGAGGTGCCAACGAGGGATGGGCACATGGAACACTGCTACTTGACTTTGCCATATGAGGTGGGGACAGTACAGTGGCATACTGTGAAGATTTATGAAGCAAATTGTAACACAACACCTTGAAAGGTGCGTCTCTTTCAGACTGGGTTTGTTTCGACGATGCCTTTCTATCTACTTGGGTCTGTCACATAATGAGTGCTTTTGGCGAGGGTCATTCTAGTCAATAGATCAGAGCCCTCACCAGCACACCAATAGTGTACCACAGCACCATGCGTATAATTCAAACGCTGTCTTCAGAGCGATCCAGAGGGCACTGGAAGGCCAGTCGTGCCAGTGCCACTCACACTGGAGGTTCATGGAGGCCCGCAAGCCAGAGACTACTGGGGATTCTCCGTCAGAGTCCAAAGTCTGGCCAACAGGGGCATCGCCGTACTTCAGGTAAGACATTCAGCTTCAGGTGTGCTGCTGGCTGACCACTGAACTGAGACAAGCTCCTCTCCAGTGCAACTACCGTGGGTCCACTGGATATGGAAAGGAGTGGACCAAGCTGGGCAACGCCCAGTGGGGCCTGAAGATGCACGACGACCTGATCGACGCCGTCGACTACGTCATCGAGCGCAGGATAGCCGATCCTGACAAAGTCTCCATCACTGGAGGCAGCTATGGAGGCTACGCAGTGCTAGGTTGGAGCCATGGTGTACAGATACGAATCTGCAAATACTTGACCTCTTTGTCCGCAAGTGGGGATAGGGAAAGGATATGGATATTCGCGCAGGCGAACGAGTAATAATATTGCTCTTTCCAGCCGGACTGACATTCACCCCTGAGAAGTTCGCCTGCGGTGTGGACGTGGTGGGCGTGGCCAACCTGATCACCATCATCCAGTCCATCCCACCATACTGGGCGCCCTACAGGGCCGGACTGGTTAGGAGGATCGGGGGAGATCCCAACGATGAAAGGGGTAACTGGGTAGTATCTTTCGAACGTATAGACAGTGTGTTCACTTGAGACCCGTCTAGGTCGAGAGAGTCTCAGGGCGCGCTCCCCTGTCTTCTTCGCTGACAGAGTGGTCAAGCCTCTGCTGATCGGCCAGGGGGCCAACGACGTGCGGGTCAAGCGCAACGAGTCGGGTGCTGTTTCACAGAAACTATAGACGACAGCATATACATTAGCACTCCAATCAGCCCCCCCCCCGTTCTTCCTCACTTCCGAGACGAAGAGGGGGGGGGGGGGTCAATGGAGGGCTAACTGTAGGCATGTAAGTAGTTACCGTTTTCCGATGCTCACAAACTTTATTCTGTGGAATTTTCAGACCAAATTGTGGCCGCCCTAAAGGCCAACAACATCTCAGTTGACTACGTGGTGTTTCCCAACGAAGGGCACGGCTTCTACAGGCCGGAGAATCGAAAGGCCTTCACGGTGGGAACCTGCTCGAAAATGATGGCGTGGCGTTTGAATGTGGTCTCGGTTTGTGTTTGTTCTTGTGAAAAATTTCATGTCAGAAGTCCGCCACAGGCATATTTTACGTGTAACTAGGGGGATGGGGCATGACGAGCGTGGTCCGTGTGTACGTGCGTGAGCGGCACGCGCGTGAGTGCGTGCGTGCGTGCGTGTGTGCGTGCGTGCTTGCGTGCGTGCGTGCGTGCGTGCGTGCGTGCGTGCGTGCGTGCGTGCGCGCGAGCGCGCGTGCGTGCGTGCGTGCGTGCGTGCGTGCGTGCGTGCGTGCGTGCGTGCGTGCGTGCGTGCGTGCTCTCGTGCGTGCGTGTGTTTATGCGTGCGTGCTCGCGTGCGTGCGTGTGTTTATGCGTGCGTGGTCGATGGTCACAGGCAGAGGGGGAATTGAGTTGTATGTATGTACTTCAGGCGATCGAGGAGCAGTTCCTCTACCGTTGTTTGGGAGGCAGAAACGAGCCCATTCACCCCGACGAGATCACCGATTCGAGCGTGCTGATTGAGTCCAACGATTATCTGGATTTGGGGGCCGCCGCCAGAGAGCGCCTAATCGGTGGCGGAAAGGCCACACTGTGACATGGTACTCGGTGTAAGGATTAGCAGCGAATTGAGTGTGAGGATGCAGTCTTGCCCCACTCGAACGGTGGCAAATGACGGGCGTGTCTATCGAACAATCAATCAATGGTTAAAACTCGGCTATGGTTGTGAATGAAATGAATCATGTCTGTTGAGATCTGGGAGCGTTACCCGCCACCACACGCTGTGGGCTCTTCAATGGTGTCGCCCGCCTGAAGTGGGGTGGTAAAATACGTACACAACCACAGAACTTCTAACTATGGATCAAAATCTTCGTCCGTAGAAGGTACATTCACACCCACCAAGCCAGAACCACAGCCCAACAATAAACCATCTGCCACACAACCCTGTACAAAGGCCATCAAAGTACGAGGACAAACAAAACTTCGACTTCACACAGCGCTACACTTTGGCTGTCCTCCCGCCAATGAAATCTTCGCCTTGCCAAGCACGCAGCTCAACTTCTTGTCTTGGCACGAGGTCATCACGAGACCTGGAAATCAATGACAACAATAAAAAAACTGCACAAAGCACTAACTTCAGTGACGGAAGAATCAGTAAGTTATCACCTTTCTCTGGAGTTAGATAGGCTGGGAAAACAAGGCAACTCTGGTTGCGTGGAAGGCCGTCGAAATCGGCCTGAAAACAAACGAAAGGCAAATGGGGGGTATTGCAGGTCCATTCTAAACTATAAGATTTCCAACTCGCAGACAACCACCTGGAACGTCGTCAGAATGGGTGTGTGCTCAGCTGCGGTGGTCAGGCCATACCACATGCAGTCCCACTGACCGCACCACTGCCATTTGGGTTGGCCCAGGCACTTGCAGCCCGCCAGGACCCAGCAACTCTGCAGAGGAGTCTGTAGGCTCTTCAGCAGTCTCGCCACTCCCCGCTGCTCTCGCCAACTAGCGAGCTGGGCCGCATCGAAGTGCTTGGGAGGCGGGGAGTCGCGCTGAAGAGGGAGGAAAAGAGCGGTGGAGCTAGAGGAAGAGGGAGTGCGGGAGCTGGAGGGAGAGAGGGAGGGATGGAGGGTGGTGGGCGGGGGGGGGGGGGGGTTCCCTGGAGGGAGGGGTAGGGGATCTGGAGGGAGGGAGGGAGGGAGCTGGAGGGAGGGATGGAGCTGGAGGGAGGGAGCTGGATGGAGGGACGGAGGGGGAGCAGGAGGGAGTGAGCGATATGAGGGGGGGGGGGGGGGGGTTTACCTGGAGGGATGGGTGTGGGGATCCGGAGGGAGGGAGGAAGCCGGACGGAGCCGGAGGGAGAGAGGGAGAGGGAGGCAAGGAGTGGGGGAAGGAGGGAGCGGTGGAGAGCGGGAGTGGGGGAGGGAGGAAGTGAAAGGGGGGAGTGGGAGGGAAGGATGGAGCGATCAGCTACGAAGGCTTTCAACGCGCTCGTCCAATTCAACTCCTCCTTCAAGGTCATGGGATAGTAGCAGTGGCCGCCAAAACCATAGCTGCCCTGGTGGCAGTGCTGCTCGCAGCCTAAAATCCAGAATTTTTACATTTTCGCACACCTATTCTCAAAATCCTCTCACATTTCTCGCCGGAGAAGTCTTCGCACGGTTTTGTATCGTTGCTGCTGTGGTCGTACGACGCGTAGCATAGATTTTTTGGGTCTTGCGTCTCAATTTCGTAAATTCTCGTTCTAATTTGCCATCCGCGACCGCACTTGGAGCTGCACTCACTCCACGGACTCCACATGGTGACTTCTCGCACTGAAGAACAGAACAGAGCATCGAAACAGTGCTTTTTATCGCCTTCTGCGCATAGGTGCAGGCCACCCGGAGGCCGGGGGGGGGGGGGGGTTCTTCTTAAGGAAAATTTTCGAGAGGGGGGGGGGGGTCTCAGTACCCGGAAAATCAATTTAGAATGGCAAAAAATGTGCCTAAAAACGCATTATTTTGTTCAAAAACATGCTAATTTGTGCATAAATAGACTAAAAAATAGCGCCGCAGGCGAAAATTTGGACAAAATAGGACCAAAAGCTACCAAAAATACGAGAAAATTTCCGAAATTTCCGGATTTTTTTCCGAATTTCGGATGCCAGGGGGGTCTCCGGAAGAATTTCCTGCGGGCCATGGCCGGGGGGGGGGGGGTTCCCCCCCCCCCCCCCCCCCCCCCCCGCCTGCACCTATGCTTCTGAGTTCTGCGCACTCGTAATGCGCCCCACCCCACAAATTCCCCAAATTGATCGACCCATGCACAACGCACGCACAACCTCAAACCGAATTTCAAATCAACGGCTACGGTAGCGCGCAAATTCAAATTCAAATCATCCTACACAAGCAGGTGTGGAGCGGAAACGACGAGTTCTTCTCCGTGTCGTTTCCACCGGGTATTTCCACGGTAGCAACCGAAGTGGCATTCTGTGGGATCGTATGAGAAACGGCCGAAACTTCGGTAGTTCTCGCGACATTTTCAGACGGAATCGAAAATCGGTAGCCCAACAGAATTCCCGTGGCGACGCCGGTCAAAATGGCCATCATTCCGAAGAGAATGGAGTAAATGTGCCGGCTGAGGGTCCAGATTCGGAAGCGGCCCCTAATTCGCATGAATCTCGACGCAGCCTGTGCCATTATCCCATACGATCGTGTTACGGGTATTTTTGCCCGTAACGCTCATTTTGAAATTTCTTGGCGGAATTTACTAAATTTTTTTAAAAATATCACGCAAGATTTATCTTGGAGGAAAAAAACACAAAATGTTGGAGTAGGTTATTTTTCCAGATTGCGTTACAAGATCGGGGTGGACAGAGAAGAAAATTCACTCCAAGAAAAACATTGAAGGTGGCGGTACTTGGTACAATTTTTTATTTTACCACTTGGAGGAACTTTTGTGTGCTTGTTGCGTTACACAGCGTTACACAGAGTTACAAAGCTCTGACACGGTGGCAATTCGTATTGACTTGTTGTAAGGCCTAATTATTGTAAATTGTCACGTGGTGTAATGGCAGTGATCGTTAAATGTGCATCGCTGTGTTGCTGTTGTCATAGTATCCCACTAGATGCACACAAGACTACTCTTCTTCACACACGACAAGGCACAACCATAATTACAACAGTTTTAGAATTTCACTCTGAGGCGCTTCATGGAACAGCTTGAAGCAGTGCGGGTGCAGAAAAACTTTGCAGGCAGAGCAGAACACAGTGGTGCGCGACTCATTGGCCTTACCGGCAGACAACGAAGGCTTATGCAAAGTACACCTCTTACTAGCGCGACTTTCTACGTAGCATGGCCAGTGTCCTAACGACCAGTCAGACCTAACTTTCAGTAGAGTATCTTTGCGCAACAGGTTTGGGGTGGAGTGAATCGTTTTCTTGAGATTTTCAGCTGTTATATTGGAGGCGGAATTCTGAGAGGGATCTTCGCTGGCTTCTGATTGATCAATCGAATTTATCTCTGCCAACAGTTCTTTAATTAGCTGCTGGCGGCAGTTACAGTTTTCAAAATTGATATTGTTTTGTTGAAACAGAACCACAGAATTGACCAAAGTTGCCTCTAGGAGGAACATGAAAGCCCCTCCCAGTGTCCATTTGCTACTCTTGGTGTGGCGATGCCCAGTGCTCCGTTTCTGATCACTAAACAGTGCACAACATATTAACAACGCAAAGTGAAAAAATCATGGTACTTATTTTTGTTCTCGTAGGAGCATTATGAGATGCTTTGTTATACATAATTATAGATAATTATTATTATTATAGATAATAAATATATATGAGCAACTCACAATAGGTCTACTCCCTTCATGAACTTCTCGAAAATATAGAAAATAGTGGGCCTATAGAAGGTTTCAATTATCCATTTCCCAAAGCCATTTTTCACTCTGCGCTTAACAGTCGTGGGGAACCCTTCGTCAGCTTGCAAATAGTGGTCTGGTACTGTAGACAGTATGCTAACAGGCTGGTTGTCACTCCACGTGCACACGTCCACACTTCCTGCAATAGTCATTTGCTTTCGCACACTCAGTCACTCACCCACTCACTAAGTCACAATAGCGCACCATTCTCAGTTGATGCCCACAAGGAGTGAGACCGTGGAAGAGTGTCGGCTTTAGGACTTCCCTTCATAATCTCCTTGGGCACATGCCCCTTGTTCATCAAGGTGCCAACCCACCATGTTTTCCAGCGAGTGGCGAATGCGTAAGCGACAGATGGCATTGTGTAGCCCCGATCCGTTATTATCTACAAGCAGAAAGACATCAAATATTAAAGAACTTCCTCCAAGATTATTTCATGCTGCTACCATTCTAGCAGCATTCAGGAATGATTTGCTCATCTCGTTCGCTCATTTCCGGGTACCGGGACCACCCCCCTCTCGAAAATTCACCTCAAGAAGAACCCCCCCCCTGGCCTCCGGCTGGCCTGCACCTATGCCCCCCTTCCCCAATTCACAACTCCAAATTCACTTTCACAATTCCAGAAATGGACGCCAATTGGGAGGACGTCCAGACGTCCAGCCAGCTGGCCGTCAACCGACTGGCCGACCTCAAGGAGCTGACCAAGGACGACAAGGAGCTCTTCAACAAGGTCGACGAGATCTACAAGCTAGTGGTCGGCCTGGACGACCTGGCCGCTTTCTGCCAGGGAAAATCGAATGACTTGGCGAATCTGTGAATTGTTTTCTGTGATGAAAATAATTAGGATTGACCAATTAGGATTCTGATTAATTTGCAATTGCTGAAAATGTGAACATTATCGAGTTGTGTGATTGCGGTGCTGTGCGATTGCGCTGCTGCGAAGCGCATTGAGAAATTGAATTCTTGTGAAGACACCGTTGCATTGCATTTTGCACATTGCAATAGTTCACCTAAGGGAGGTGAGCCACAATTACCCTACCAAGATAAAATCAACATGAGCGCCAACTTTTGACGCAAGGCGTGCATCCTCCATTCCCATGCACAGTGTGCATTGCGCGCACGCATTTGTATGGGTAATGCATGCCGGACAACAAATACAAAGGGTTGGTTGAGTCACGTTTGTGTGCGCCGTGCGGATAGATTGACGTCTAGGGTGAAGCCAATGCCAGCCAGCTGCGCAATGTATGGCAGAGTACAAACAGAAAGGTAACCACTACCTTACCCCTAGCGTATAATTTGGGACCGACCACCCAATTTTATGTGCGCAGGAAATACGTGCACAGTACAGCAGCAGACCTCCCACAGATGTTTTCTAAGCATCACATCACTGTCTAGACAGTGGAATGGTTTTCCGGACTCCTATAAGAGGGAGACGTCGTATATGGGATGCCATTCTCGTCTTCTTCACACATCACCTTTTGGGCACTGCCTTGGACTTTGGTCTGGACCTTGGGCACCTGCTTGGCTTTCCCGCACTGAAGTGGATGGACTGATACCTGCTGGTGAGTGAGTGAGTTAGCAAATGAGAGTAAGTGGGTGAGTGGTGTTGAATGGGTGAGCAGTTGAGCAAGAAGCCAGTGGAGTCAGTGAGTGAAAAAAAATCCCCCAAGATTTTTAGTACTTGGTGTGTTTTTGAGGTTTGCGCCTGTTTCTAGTGAAACATCATGCACTTGTGCAGAACGTTTAAGCCAAATGACAGTTACAGTGTTATTGCTAATATTGGCACAACATTTTAGACCGAACCTGAAAGGCCAATGGAGCAAATAAACATGGAACAGATCAACCTGGGGCAGGTCCAGATGAATGAAGAGCCAGAGGAGCCCAAGCGGGAACCGATCGACTAGGAGCACCTCCAGATGGATGACGAACCAGAAGATAACCCCATTCATAAGGGTACACAGACCTATGACAGCAACAAGAAAGTTGGGTTAGTACGTCTTCGTTTAATGTGTCAATGTACTAGAGCTAGGGAAAAGTATGTACACTTCACTGTTCAACAGTATGTACCGCTAAATATTAACATTACTCAATACCTCATAGCTGGACCATCTTCAATCGAGTAGCAGTGGCCCTGGGGACCATGGGAACTTGGGTCATCGTCATCGATCGAATTGCCGAGAGATTCGGCATGTGATGAAGCTGCTCTGAAGATTAGGATGATTGAATTGAATATGTGGCAAAACTCAAACAAGGAACATTTGTTAAATGATCATTAGGATGTGTGGATTGTTACAACACATTACTGCATGTCGATCCATTCATAATCCAAGCCAGGTGTCCTAAGATTGTCCGTGCATTGTGTGAGTGCACTTGATAATATTGTTGCAACACAGTTACACAAATTCTTGGAGGAACAAATTTTGGCAGCTTCCGAAAAATCTTGAGAGGGGAAAAAAATCCTTCCCAAGACGGTGTCCGGCTGTCTCCATAATAAAAATTACCCGCAAGATTTAGTGTAACGCACCGTGAAAAAATTTCCCCCAAGGTAGTTTGCCAATTCTTGGAGGGATTTTTCTTCAATTTTTTTATTCCTTCAAGGCCTTTCGAAATAAATATTCTCCCAAGACAAAGTGTAACGTGTTCGTATGGGTTATTTGCGCAGATTCAGTAACAAGCTGTGTGTGTAAAAAGTTCAACTTATACTTTGTGTCTGTCAAATTTTGGTGAACAGTATAGTGAACTTTGTACACATCGTTAGCCGCATCTGGAGAAAGTGTCTTGAGAATGTGTACCTTAATGCCAAGTGCAGCTATCCCCACGATACGGTTGTCTGTACAGCTGATCTGAAGCTCAGTGATATCGCCGCGTTCGCTATATGATATCGGCATGATACGACGCCGTTTATCTGATGTTTCCTACCTGTGTGAAAACGTCACATCCAAAAAAACTTGCCAAAAGTTATGGTGCGGGCGAATTCCTGTGTTCAGCGTACGCATTTCTGTTTCCCATTTCACATTCATCAATAAACAGCTGTTCTGGCCATCAGACGAAAATCTCGATTTTGACATTTTTTAAAGTTTTAATTCTAAATATCTCAAGATTGGAATTTATTCAAACTCTAAAACTATGTCACAAATTCTTATTGTCATACGGCCTTACTATTTCTGCGTTCAAATTCGTCAAAAAACGACGTTCTATTTTGTCGATTTATGGAATTTTGAAAAATAATCACGTGTTTCTATTAAATTCCATATTTGCAGAAAATTTCTCTTGCGTTACAAATTATCCGCAGTCTATACTCTTTCCATTTCGGAAGAAATTTCGCCGCTATATCATCAGGTGAAAAAGTCGATTTTTGACATTTTCATATTTTGATTGAAAATATCTCGAAATTGTAATTTTTAAAAACTGCAAATCTATGTCACAAATTCTTATTTGCATACAATCTTTCCATTTCTGCATCCACATTCGTCAATAAATGGCGTTGCATTTTAGTCAATTTATGCAATTTTGACAAATAATCGCGTATTTCTGTTAAATTCCACATTTGCAAAAAATTTCTTTTGTGTCACAAATTATCCGAGGTCCATGCTCCTTCCATTTCTGAAGAAATTTCGCGGCTAGCGCATCAGACGAAAAAGTCGATTTTCGACATTTTCGAATTTTAATTGCGAATATCTCGAAAATGCGAAATTAGCAACAGAAACGGACATCGGATCCGTACTCAGCGACATCGACTCTACTTGACCACATATGTCACTGACTTTACTTCGGTGCGACGGAAACACAGACAGACAGACAGACAGACAGACAGACAGACACACACACACACACACTTATGGTACCATAGTACTACGAGTCGGAGGTACCATAAAAGCCGAGGCCTATTTGATACCGCCTTCGCTCGCTCTCTCCAAATCAGATAAGACTGTCCGCTCGCGGCGTTAACTCTTTGCGCATTGCGCGTCGCTTTGCGCGTCATCATTTCGATCACATCTGATGCAGCGTGAGGTTTGTTCTCGCTTTACTAACAGCCATGTGGTGTGTAACGGTGGTACGGAAAGTCCGGGGTTCGCGAAATGCCGAAGGTGCGTAGCCCTGAGGATAAAGCAGAGTACGCCATTTGGAAGAGAGTCTTGGAAGTCGACGTTGGAAGCAGAGGGAGGGAGGGAGGGAGGGAAGCAGAGGGAATCTCGGAGGGAGATCACGGTCTTCTGCCAGCGCGCACTGACAGAAGTAACTTGTGTCGACTATTGAGGCAAAGGTTGTTGAGCGCGACGGCGAGGTAGTCAAACTTGGCACCAAGACTGGGAAAATTGAGGCTCCGTAAAAAGAGAACAACTGTACAAGGTCCGTGGCGCGAAGGCACAATTTGCGGTGCCAGATAGGGAGGTGACGTTAGTGCAGGCTTTGCGCGCTGAAACTTCCTATGGTAACAGGAAATTGGCCCTCGGTTCGGTCTGTCACTGTAGAAAGAATTGCGTGACTAAGAGGTGTCTCTGCCAAAAGAACGGTGCGAAGTGCGGAACAAAATGCCACCCTGGTACGCATTGCGATAACTCGTGAGAGCTGATCTGTTAATTCTTTGCAAATCGCGCGTCGCTATGCTTTCTGGTGAGAAAAGTCGCCGTTGTTGTTGTTGAAACGCGTGCGTGATTCGTTTGACTGTACCCTACTTGTTGATGGGTCATTCTAATGCGCTTCGACAGAAAGAGTTAACGCCGCGAGCGGACAGTCTTATCTGATTTGGAGAGAGCGAGCGAAGGCGGTATCAAATAGGCCTCGGCTTTTATGGTACCTCCGACTCGTAGTACTATGGTATCATAAAAGCCTGGGTACCACAAAGGCCTACGACATATACACCTCGCCGCGCTGAGGCGCGGCGAAAAAATCGCGCAAATTTTGTCTGGTTGCCCTGGTTTCGCAACTGAACGCTGCAACGCAGAGTGAAACGCGGCTACCGTAACGTCAAACTCAATGCTACAATTAGTAATCCACGCACTGCGCTTCCGAGAAACTCTATGCGTTGCACAGTGTCTACATACTGATACAGTGCGCAGTTCGCGACTGAACGTTCAACTACCAAACTACCACGCACGGTTGGATGTCTAGGTTACATCGGAACTACCCTATACCAACTGACCACCGCATTTCACACTTTGAAACCAAGAACGTCGTTTGAGCGCTGTTAGCGCGTGGTGCGTCGCTTACTTATCATCAGTGTTCCATGATTCGGTGAATACAACTTGTGCCGCTTGCGTCGATGACTACGGTACGCGTCACTGGAATCAGTACGGATGCTACCCCCGATCGGTTTTGGTAGCCGCGTGTCGCCTGACCCCGATACCTTTCATAGAGCTGGCGTACATTGCGGATTTGGTCCCGTGCAGACGTATGAACGCGGAAGCGATTGTGGTGTCGTCGAACAACTTGTTGACACCATGTTGACGACAATCAAACTGCTTGAGCAGGTGACATTCGTAAACGCTCGGTGTTGTTGCACCTTCGCCCGCAAGTCTTCTTCAATCTCCGTTTGACAGCTGACTTTCCAGCAGGTTGTCATGGGGATTGTTCTTCGCGCGTCAAGCTTCTCCCAGAGGAACGTCTTAGTTAGAGACGTCTT
>JASAMZ010011678.1:0-20383 GCA_030248115.1 Linhomoeus sp. GSCO2_2
GACAAACGTCTTTAATTTGTGATCCGTCACGCCACTCGGTAATGAGAAGAGACCAGTAGGAGCGAGTGGTCGAAAGTCTAGTATGGCGAAGTGGCTCCAATGGCAACGACTCAACATGTAGGTATGCACCTAAAAAATCAAATCGTTGTATGGCGAAAGCTTCCAGTCCTGTCGAAACAACTCTCGGCAGGCGTCAGCGTCGGTTGGTCGGAGAACGAGGACGTTGTTGACGATTCTGGAGGCGGGATTGAAGTTGAGCGTGCCGCGAGGTCTCCTGTCGACCAGTTTGAGCGTCTCGCGATCGGCGGGCCACGAGGTAACGCGCGATAGCTAAATGGTAGTTGATTGGTACTGAAGTTGAAGTGCTGGCCCATAGTTGATTGAAGTTTGCCGGTGATGGGGGGGGGGGGGGGGGGGGGGGCGGGGGGGAGTTTGCGCAAAGACCGCGAAGTACGAAATCTGATGGGAATCTGCGCAAGTTGGATGCGGGGTGTAGACACAGGCTGATTTATTTAGCCTAGCCTGTAGGCGAAACTCGGCAAGTACGGTAGAAATGACTGGGTAGACCTGATATATTGCATGCAAAGCTCCAGGGGTGACTAATTTACTACACTACTTTACTAATTTATTGCAAGTTTCCACTTCTCGTCCTGGTTTCTGTGTCAGTGAAATTCAATCGCGTAAAAGTAAAGTAAACCGCGCTCAATCGGCACAATTCAGCACAGCGCTGAGCTTCCTATGTATCCCAGCCGTTGTGGGCAACCCACCAATAAGACGCGGGTCCCCTCCTCCTTGTTCCAGTTGCACCACGGGGTCGAGGTCGAGAAAGCGCAGGTTGGGACACTTGGAGAGGAGGAAGTCGAAGTCGAATTGGGCCGCCGTCTCGGCCGTCACCGTGGGCGCATTGCTTCTGGCGACGCCGAGACAACGGGCGCAGTCTTCCTCCGCGCAGTGGCACAGAGAACAGCGGCCGCGGCTGCGCTCTCGCAAGATCTCCAGTCGAAGGAGGTGAGGAAGAGGCCGCGCGAGCCCTCTGAGAGTCTCCAGGAAGTACCAGGCGACGCAGCGGTGGGGCAGGGCTTCTGTGCAGTCGGTGGTCTGCATCACCAGATGGGTTACAGAGGCCAGGACCTTCAGGTTCACCTTATACTCGATCATCACACGCAAGGTGGGACAACGGTAGTCGTATCTGAAAGATGGTGTGCAAATGGGATAGGTTAGTTCTATGCACAATGTATTAGTAAATACTCTGATAAGCCCCCTCCCCTTCTCCTTCTTCGACACCATGCTCTTGAAGACGAAGGTCATGAGGGGGGCTTATTGGAGTATTTACGGTAGTCGCACGCCTAGGCAGCTAGGAAGTGCGCTTTAGAAAATTTTGAACTCGCGGAACTTTTCCGACAGGCGGCATATTTTTATTTTTAACTCTTTAGTCCTATATAGGGTTATTTTCTCGGGCTCTTTCGAGAGATCGCGTCGCGACTCAATGATCTTGTCGCACGCAATATGTATGTCATGGTAACCAAAACTTGCACTCCATTTGTCAGAATCACCCTGTACCTAATAAGCGTGCCACTAATAAGAAATCGGCATTCAACACACAGGGCAACCTTATTCTGTTGGCCCCCGCCAATCCCAGGAAGCCAACCCAGCTCTGGTCGAGCAGGTGGAACTCCTTGACTCCCTGGGTCCACCGCTGCACCATGACCTCGTTTTTGACACAGAACAGCACCGCCGTCTCAATCGCTTCCGCTCCTCTCACGGCGGGAAATTTGAATTGGCGAGGCCCGTACCAAGGATCGTCGCTGAATAAGAATAAGAGTAGTTTGCGACGCCATGTGAGAGCTCGCTTGTTCGTGCATTCGTCTGCTCGTTCGTGCGTGACGCTCTATCGGGATGTTTGCAATTTACTACCCCAGACTCGAAAAGGTTTCCAGAAGATAACTTTGTTGTGTTTCAACAGATTTGCGCCGCTCATGGCTCATTCGATAGAGGACATCTGGGAAGGAGCACCACAAGCGGTCTCGTCGCACTAGCTGCTACCTATCTCGCATAGCAGCCCGTCAAAGCCGACCCAGGGCACCAAATTGCGAATTTTTCAAATTTGAGGCCAAAATGGGTCCCGCAGCGATCCAATTCTTTTTGCCGACTCGGCACTCGAGTTCTACAACACATCAAAAGATAGTGTATACCATTTTTAGACGTTTGTAAATAAATCCTGTATAAACAGAAAATTAGAATAAAAGAAGCAGTTTAGTCATATTTTAAAAACGTGGGTAGTGCTTGGGTCCTCTAGGCGACATCGCCGGAACGGGCTCCCTAGGTGGTCCGACGCGGGAGTACGGTAAAAAATTCAAAATTTTAAATTTTTTCCCGACATTTAAAAAATCATAACTCGAGTTTGGTACGGTGGATCCTCGCCAATTTAATTTCTGACCTGGACACTTGTATTACCTTTCATTCGACACCAAAACCGCCGGGATCGGTCTTGCCGTTCGGGAGATCCGCGGTGACAAAGGTCCCGGGTCTTGAGCGGAAAACTCGGATTTTCGACTTTGAATGGATTTTTGGGCCGGAAGGCGTGCTTTTAGCGGCAAATTGACCATTGCAAAGTGTTCAACGTCAAAAGGTGGTCTAGACGAAGTGTCTTGACCACTTTGAGGTACCGCACCCCGGCCGCGCCGAATTTTTGAATCCCGGGGTCAAATTTTCGAAATTGAGTTTTCACTTGTTTCGGGGGTTTTCGACGACGCTGAACACGAATCCGGTGTTTGTTTTGCGATTTGGGATGCCTTTACCCTGATTTCGGCACCCGGCCGGCCAAAAATTTGGTCCCGGGGTCGAATTTTCAAAATTGTGTTGACAGTTGTGTCTGGGCTTTCTGACGCCGCCGAACGCGAACCCGGCGTTTGTTTAGCGATTTGCGGTGCATTTAGCCCGATTTTGGCAGAATACTCACGCTCTGTAAAATTTCGCGAAATTCCGAAAATACTGTTCGCGATTGATTTTGCTGCGCCTACAGTACGCCGTCCATATAAGACGCGCTGAGAAAGGCGTCTACGCACGCGCAATCGAACCGAGTTATAGGAGCATCGTACTGTAGCACCCACGCCGTCCACCCCAGCGGGGGATCCCTCGCTGTGTAGCCTAGATAAGGCGCGCCTGTACAATTGGGGCGCCGCGTGCATTCTACATTGTGAGTGGCTATACACAGTCAGTGGTCAGTACAGCCTGCGCTCATCGTCGTTAGTACAGCCTGCTCCAACGCGTCACTTGCGCCACATCGGCCTATAAGTATATGGCATCTGCTTAGGCCCACCCCGGGCTATGGACCCTAGTTCTACTCTGAAAAAATTGGGAACAAACAAATTAAATGGGAATGCAACACTTGTTGGAGTTTCTGTGCCCCCGTCTGCTAAAACAATCACGCGGAGTGCCTATCTGACACTCAAGGAGTGTCACGTATCACTTATTGGATATGTTGTAGGCCTTTGGGTCCTCTTCATCCCCAGACCAAAACGGACTCCATAGATGGTCCGACGCGGGAGTACGGTAGAAAATTCAAATTTTCAAATTTTATTCCGACCTTTAAAAAATCGTAACTCGAGTTTGCGACGGTGGATCCTCGCCAAGTTTTAACTTGTCCGAGAACATTATATTACCTTTCATTCGAGACCAAAACCGCCGAGATCGGTCTTGCCGTTCGGGAGATCCGCGGTGACAAAAGTCCCGGGTCCCGAGCGGAAAATTCGGATTTTTGACTTTCAGTGGACTTTTCGATTGGAAAGCGTGTCATTAGCGGTAAATTAATAATCGCAACGTGTTCTACGTCGAAAGTTGGTCTAGACGAAGTGTCTTGACCATTTTTAGGTGCCGTATCCCGGCCGTGCCGAATTTTTGAATCCCGGGGTCAAATTTTCGAAATTGAGTATAAAGTGTGTTCGGGGGTTTTCGACAACGCTGAGCACGAATCCGGTGTTTGTTTAGCGATTGTTTACGCCTTTACGCTGATTTCGCAACCCAGCCGGCCAAAAATTGGATCCCGGGGTCGAAATTTCAAAATTGAGTTGACAGTTGTTTCTGGGCTTTCTGACACCGCAGAACACGAATCCGGCGTTTGTTTTGCGTTTTGAGTTTCATTTAGCCTGCTTTTGGCGTCAGAACACGCCCCAAACATGCCCAAACTTGACCGAACATGCTTAAACTTGTCCAAATATGTCCAAACATGTTCAAACTTGTCCAAACACGTTCAAATCAAACACGTCCAAACTTGTTCGAACATTGTCGTCGACACTGAACACTATTCTGGCGTTTCCGTGAAGGATTATTACCGAGTAGTGAGACGAGCGACCAGTATGCTTTACTTCGAAACAAGCGGAGTGCCACCCTGAAGGTTCCCTTCAGAGTTCAACTAGTTAGGTAACCGTATCCCGGCCGCGCCGAATTTTTATACTCCACAAAAAAGTGTGGAGTATATAGCGTTTGTGCGCGAAACGCAGTAATTTCTAACGGATGGTGTTCGCGCGTGCAGCGGCCGATTTGCAAACGGTCTTTTGCGTTGGGTAGGCCTAGTAAGTGGGCAGGGTGGACACCAAACGGGGTCACGCTCCGGGACCCCGTTGGCGGGAAATTCAAAAATTTAAATTTTCAAAGTACTGGAAAATGCGTTGAGCAAGGTAGAACTCGAGAAAGTTGCATATAATGGTATATACTATCTTTTGATATGTTGTAGTACTCGATAGGGCCGAGGGTGCAAAAAAAGAATTGGATCGCTGCGGGACCCATTTTGGCGCCAAATTTGAAAAATTCGCGAATTTTGGCCCTGGGTCAACTTTGACAGCCTGTTGTGCGAGCTAGGTAGCAGCTAGAGCGGCGAGACCACTCTTGTTGCTCCTTCCTAGATGTCCTCTATCGAATGAGCCATGAACGGAGAAAATCGGCCAAAACACAAAAAACTTTCTTACACTGCGACTTTTTTGACTCCGGGGTCGAAATTTGCGATTTTCGCGTTTCGGCGCCTAGAGCGCTCGAATCCGTCGCCGAATCGTTCCAAAAGTAGTTTCAAACGATTCTACGTCTAAATCTGGTCTAGAAAAGTGTTTTGGAAAAATGTTCTGCGCTACAGTATCCCTGCCGCGTCCATTTGATTTTTGGGTGTCGGGTCGACTTTTGCGATATTATACTCGATTTCGGGGTTTTCGGGGGTGCTGATTACGAATTTCGCATCCGTTCAGTGTTTAGATGATGTTTGAACGTACCTACGACGAATTTGTATGCTACTGTGCCCCAAGTGCAGAATTTCAGTTCCCGGAGTCCATAGGAAACTAGGGGTGTTGTATGTCGAATCTGGGGTATTTTGGGATGTAGATCACGAATTCAGCATTGCTTTTGCGATTGGGGGTGCCAGGAGGCCACAACAGCAGAGGAGTCACCATGCGTAGGAGTTCAAATTTGTGGAGTATACTGCGTCCCCCGGACGACTTGCCTGGTTGAATCCCGGGGTCAAATTTTCGAAATTGAGTGTGTTCGGGGGTTTTCGACAACGCTGAGCACGAATGAATCCGGTGTTTGTTTTGCGATTTTTTACGCCTTTACGCTGATTTCGCAACCCGGCCGGCCAAAAATTGGGTCCTGGGTCGAAATTTCAAAACTGAGTTGACAGTTTTTTCTGGGCTTTCTGACACCGCAGAACACGAATCCGGCGTTTGTTTTGCGTTTTGAGTTTCATTTAGCCTGCTTTGGGCGTCAGAACACGCCCCAAACATGCCCAAACTTGACCGAACATGTTCAAACTTGTCCAAATATGTCCAAACATGTTCAAACTTGTCCAAACACGTTCAAACTTGTCCAAACTTGTCCGAACATTGTGGTCGACACTGAACACGAGTCTGGCGTTTCCGTGAAGGCCTATTACCGAGTAGTGAGACGAGCGACCAGTCTACTGTACTTCGGAGCAAGCGGAGTGCCACCCTGAGGCCTGAAGGTCCCCTTCAGCGTTAAACTAGTTACTCTAAGCTTGTTTCGCCGCGCCGCACCGCGGCGATGCGTTTTTTGTTACCTACCCAGATCCAGTGAAAACCCGGATATCCGTTTTATTGGATGGAGATCAAGAATTTGGCATTAGTTTTGTGCTCCGATGTGTCAGGAGGCCACAGCAGCAGATAAGTCACCGTGCGTAACAGTTGAAACTTGTGGAGTAGACTGCGTCCCCGGGACGACTTGCCTGGTTTGTGGAGTACAAAACCTTTCTTTAGAGATCTTCCACTATCCACTCCGCCGTTTTAGGGTCGGAATGCTCAAAACCACACCATTATTGCAGCGCTTTGCAGCGCTGAGGCGCGGCGAGGTGTATATATGTTACGTCCACTTTCCGCATTCGTCCAGAAGCCGCATAATGCGGATTCTGGACGCGTCGGCGTCCAGTTTCCGCATAATGCCGTTTCTGGACGACACGGCGTCCAGTATACGCATTGGAAAGAAGAGGCATGCATCACCGTCCATGCGTCATCTGGACGTCCAGAATCAGCATTTCTTTGCTATCATGACGGAGGCGCACAGCAGGCCTGAGCATGGGGTGAAGTAGATGGAGGAGTGTTCACCCCACTTACAGTTTGCACTAAAACTCGGTCGGCGTCGCGCCTGGCGGGTCGAAAACTGAGGCTTAGCGCGACCACCAACTTCAGGGCGCGCTCCGCGCGCCCTGAAGTCGGTCACCGGTCGCGTTAAGCCTAAGCTTCGACCCGCCAGACTGCGACGCCGACTGACTCTTGTGCAGCGTGGGCGCAGGGCGAGCCTAAGCATAGCCTCATTTCAAACGAAAATCATACTTTCAAAAACATTGTAATCAATCAAAGAATGCGTATTCTTGACGTCCAAGTTACGCATATAGAGCCAGGAGCATGCTTCTCCTTCTCCAAAGCGGATTCTGGACGGCGCCGCGTCCACAATCCGCATTATGCGGAAACTGGACGCGTCGCCGTCCAGAAGCCGCATATGCGGATTCTGGACGAATGCGGATTCTGGACGTCACATATATACGGTTGGCAATGTCTGTGTGTCTGTGTTTCCGTGGCACCGAAGTAAAAAATGTTTGACATATGTGGACAAGTAAACTCGAGATCGCTGAGTACGGATCTGATGTCTGTTTCTGTTGCTAATTTCGCATTTTCGAGATATTCGCAATTAAAATTCGAAAATGTCGAAAATCGACTTTTTCGTCTGATGCGCTAGCTGCGAAATTTCTTCAGAAATGGAAGGAGCATGGACCGCGGATAATTTATAACAGAAAAGAATTTTTTTGCAGGTGTGGAATTTAATAGAAATACGCGATTATTTGTCAAAATTGCATAAATTGACTAAAATACAAAGTCATTTAATGGCGAATGTGAATGCAGAAATGGAAAGGTCGTATGCCGATAAGAATTTGTGACATAGTTTTGAAGTTTTTAAAAATTTTAATTTCGAGATACTTTCAATCAAAATATGAAAATGTCGAAAATCGACTTTTTCACCTGATGATATAGCGGCGAAATTTCTTTAGAAATGGAAAGAGAATAGACTGCTGATAATTTGTAACGCAAGAGAAATTTTTTGCAAATGTGGAATTTAATAGAAATACGTGATTATTTTTCAAAATTCCAAAAATCAACAAAATAGAACGTCGTTTTTTTACGAATTTGAACGCAGAAATGGTAAGGCCCGTATGCCAATAAGAATTTGTGGCACAGTTTTACAGTTTTAATAAATTCCAATTTCGAGATATTTAGAATTAAAATTTAAGAAAATCTCAAAATCGAGATTTTCGTCTGATGGCCAGAACAGCTGTTTATTGATGAATGTGCCCTCGGAAACAGAAATGCGTATGCTGATAACAGGAATTCGCTCGCACCAAACTTTTGGCAAGTTTTTTTGTTGGATGTGACGTTTTCACACAGGTAGGAAACATCAGATAAACGACGTCGTATCATGCCGATAACATATAGCGAACGCGGCGATATCACTGAGCTTCAGATCAGCTGTACAGACAACCGTATCGTGGGGATAGGTAGGTGCACTTGGTATAAACGTAGACGTTCTCAAGACACTTTCTCCAGATGCGGCTAACGATGTGTACAAAGTTCACCATACTGTTCACCAAAATTTGACAGACACAAAGTATAGGTTGAATTTTTTCGCCGCGCCTCAGCGCGGCGATGTGTATATACATATACAGATGACGATGTGTAGTCCGCGAACTTTTTTGTCCTGCCGAAGTAAAACACGTGACAGATGGCGTCAGGTAGAGTCGATGTCGCCGATTACAGATCCGATGAGATTTGCTGTTGCTAATTTCAAAATGAGTGAGGGTGCATCGTTTGAAGTTTGAAATTTTTCGACAAATTATCTCTATTTGCAATGTTACGGTGCTTACGGGGCATATCGATCGTGCGGACGTGCCAAAGCACCGTAGTCTGCTGATTAGACGCCAACTGAGAGTGTAAGAGCGCCGTTTTGAGAAGCGCTGTAATGCGACAGCATGGCGTAGGCTGGAAAGCCGCCGGATCGCGCGCAAAAACGTGCGAGCCGACCGAGGCTCGATCCTCGGCAACCATTTTGCTTTTTTGCTGCGCTTTATTCTGGTTTTGTCATTTGCGTTTTGACACCGAATAGCCAAACAATCATCGGTGTAGCGGCTTCTGGTTTCTCCACGTCAGCAAAATTCTTTACATAACCTTAAATCTCTGTGTCCAATGCTACCGGTAGCGAGTTTCATTGAAGACTATACCTACGCTCACACCACCACCCCGTCGATTGGCATCTTGTCACACGATGGCGTCGATAACACCCAGCCGCTGGGTTTGTTGCAAAATTTTATTATTTTTTGGTAATTTTTTGGAAAAATTTTTTAGGTCATTTGACCCCCCCCCCCCCTCCAGGGGCCTCAGACCCCCCCCCCCCCCCCCCTGAGGGGTCCTATACCCCCCCCCCCCCCCCCCCCCCCCCCCCCCCTGGCCGGTTGGCGCTTACACGTATGACCCAGCGAAGTGTTGGCGTCCGTTTGTGTTGCTGAGTCATCGTCGTAGTCGCGTCCCGTTGCTCCAAAAGTGGGCCAAGTTGATTACCGAGCCTCAAAACTCTGATAGTTGTGTTCAGACGCTAGCAAGTTTCCATCTTTGGCAAGTTTTTTGTTGGATGTGAAGATTTCACACAGCTAGAAACTTTAGATGAACGGCGTCGTATCATGCCGATAACATATAGCGAACGCGGCGATATCACTGATCACTTAGATCAGCTGTACAGACAACCGTATCGTGATAATAACTGCACTTGGTTTATAGTACAGTTGGCAATATTTCAAATTTTTTTTGTATTTTGTATATGTATACTATATATACAATCGAATTATTTTGTATTTTGTATTTTGTATATATACAAAAATATATACAAAGTTTTTCTTTGTATATGCTTTGTATATTGTATATTTTTCTACCGTACTCCAAACCATTAAATCCCTTACAAAATGACATGTCATGACCCCAGTATGATTTATACATGAAGGTTTGTGGTCGTCCCAAAGCTTTACTGTACCATTGGGTCTTTTAGAATTCAGTGTGCCTTTGTACAGTTCTTGGTACAACACAGCTGTGACAACCAGTACGTCCTATGTCACACTCCAGCAACCGCAATCTTCGAGAATTGTCATGGATACAGTATGAAATTACGGTAGAAATATACAAAATACAAAGTTTGTATATTTGCCATGTTTTGTATATGTATATGTATATTTCAAAAACTTTGTATTTTGTACATGTATATGTATATATACAAAAAATATACAAAGAAATATACAAAAAAATATACAAAACCACTTTGTATACGAAAATATTGCCAACTGTAGTTTATAGCAGACATTCTCAAGCTAATTTCTCCAGAAGCGGCTAACGATGTGATTAAGTTCACTATACTGTTCACCAAGATGTGACAGACACAAAGTATAGGTTGAACTTTTTACACACACAGCTTGTTTACACACACAGCTTGTTCCGTTTGGAGGTGAGCGGCGCACTGTGCTGCATAAAACTCTTTCTGCAAAAGTTGCGCACGCAGTGGCAAGAGCGGCCCACATTCAGACTTCACCTCAGAGCGATATCATGGCAGATCCATAGTTGAAGGGACCGTTGCCCGGGCGCAGCGGCGACAGCGCCGATTGTGTCGCTAATAAGATTGTGGTAGAGGTTGCTGTGGATCTCCGGGTCGTCGTGGCGTACGCAACGCTGAAGACGTTTTGGTTTGCTTGACTCGCACTCCGCATCTACCAGTTTCTGAACTTCAATCTTCAGATACTACTGTAGGTACATAGATGCTGATTGAACGAAAGCATTCGGAAGCGCAAGCCACGATCCGGATGCCAAGTGGCGAAACGACCCGTTAGTTACCCTGGTGTCGACTCTAATGTGGATGACGTCATCTCAGCTGGTCCCCAGCTCCTCCGCAAGTCCCGAGTGCTGCACCTGTTGACGAGGGCGTCGACGCAGTCGACGACTTCTTTGCGCGACTGTCGATTTCTCGCGGCGCGTAACGTGTCGTCGTCTCGGCATGAACACCACAATCAAAGTCGGAGATCGATTAACTTGAGAAGCTCCCAGAATGGCGAGTTGCACTCGATTTCGACGATCGCACCACGCCCCTCCGCTTTCTTCGTCAGCGTCAGCCAAAGCTCCGTCGGGCGTTTGCCCGGCCGAAACATGACTTGAACGGCCTCTCGGAAGCGGCGGCAAACGCGTTCCGCTCTCGCCGCTTCGGAGAGGACAAATATCTGCAAGACGGATTCCAGAAGCTCGTTGCACAACGCAGAGAACGGCGACTGAGCCACAACGACGTTGGCCATTCTTGGAGTATGATTTATGGCGTTAACCAGTAGATTTGAATGACGAACGGCTATTGAAACACCCCCGAGCTCAGGACACGGTGAAAGACAATTGAAAGATAGGCCTGATCTTACACACAATTGAGACAGACAGAGAGGCGAGACAGAGAGAGAGAGAGATTTCCAATCGAAAATCGCCCCCCGAAGCTGCCGCCAGAACGAGTATTCCCGCAGAGATAATTATGGTGAAGAGGCGTGCCGAGCGATCCCAAGTCGAGTGCTGCGCGGGCGGGTGGGAGAGCAGTAATTGGCTAGGCGGAGTGCCTTCTTTGGGTCGCTAGCTGATCCATCCTGCACGCACAGCATGCCCTGACTCAAGATAATGGTGAAACGCTACACACGTTAGGAGGAATTGGCAACGGTTGATATTGAACGGGTTCCAGCCCCGGAGGCTGGTTGGGAAGCGCACAGTGGAGTCGCAAGGTGAACTGTCGTAAACAACCGTAATAAGGACATTTCTATCATTTAGCAATCTTGAGCAGTGATCAATCAAATTTGGTTTACTTCTGCTGACGATGACGGTGCTCTTCTTCTCCACGGGGTTGGTCTCCTCTCCAAGAGAAGGACGGGCCTCCGTGAGACATCACGGTATCATGTGTGTAAATATAACCTCGCTAACTTTTACAAAGCATGCTGTGGGGGTGGGGGGTGTGAGGTTTCTTCTCGAATGACCCGGTACATGTCGACTTACACTGGTACACACCGGAGCTCCACTCCAAGTGACTACATTCGATCGTGCCCACAATGGGTTGGGGGGGGGGGGGGCGAACTGGCCATTGTAAATGAGTTCACCCTGGGATCAATCACTCTGATAAGTTGTGCCAAGTTGATCAGAATCGATACTCCCGCAGGGACTAGTGACGTAGCCGCCTGCGCAGGGAACCGCGTCCGCGGGAGGTGGCACCCATTGACCCACCCACAGGGACGTTGACTTGATTGTGGATTCGATTCGATTATATCATTCGTCTTAACGTTCCCCTCAATAGTCAACCCTTCTCGACGCGGTAAACTCGACTGGAGGTTTTAAGAGACGCTTTCTGGAAGAATCAACCTTGGTGCGGAAATATTCTTTCTTTTTTGACCTCCAACGATTTTGCTGATTCTGAAACAATGTTTTAGTACTTTCGAAAACTAGCCCCTTGAATGCAAGTTTCCGCGTCTCCCTACCTACTACAGTTCTTGAGACTAGTGGTGTTTAGCCCGTAGGAGAATCTCTATGGTCAATAGCCCATGGGTAATCTGCAGAGCATGAAGGAGATAATGCCATCATCGATGTCTTCACCCCACCGCAGGATGCTACAGCTACATCCCAAATCATTTGATACTGTGCTCCTGCCAGTGCCTGCATTTAGGATTGCACCAGCTCCCATGCCTGTAAATACACAATAGAAATTTCAGTTTAGCCTGTCGTCACTTGGGTTTAGCCTGGCAGGGCATTCTCCAGAAATAGGTCTCTAGCCATTCGACCCTGTGCCGCTGCTCAGTGCCTGCATTTAGGATGGCATCAGTCCGATACCTGCAAATACACAATAGACGCTTGCATTTAACCTATAGACAATTGGGTTTAGCCCGTAGGACATTTCAGATAGATCTCAAGCCATTCGACCCTGTGCCCTTGCCGAGTGCGTCGATTCAGGCTCGCACCAGCTCCCGTGCCTGTAAAATACACAATAGACACTTGGGGTTTAGCCCGTAGGTATTTGGGTTTAGCAACGTGGGAGATTTTTGATAGATCTCAAGCCATTTGACATAGATCCAAAGCAGTTTGATGCTGTGCCCCTGCCAGTGCATGCAGTGCCTGCGAATACACTTTGGAAGGAGTCTCCCCACAACGACAACTCTGTCATGAATGGTGACACTGTAAAGTGCTTTTGGCGCGAAATCAAACGTCAATCGCAGTGTGCGGTGCCTTTCTGTGCTCAGAATGTACTGGCGCAGCCGATATTTGCGAAATATTGTGGAATTTGAAGTCATTGGCCAAAGTTCACAATAGGAGGTGCAAAACTACATGTCACGACGGTCAGTTTAAGCCATAGATCATCGCGATCCGTCAACTGTAGCTAGAGTTATCGTGTTAACAGACAAACAGACAAACAAACAAACAGACAAACAAACAGACTCTATGGCGCTTAGTATATAGGACTAGAGCCTTTAGCCCGTAGGAGAATTCGTCAATAGCCCATGGATAATCTACAGAGCATGAAGGAGATAATGCAATCATCGAAATCAGAGCACTGCAGGACAGTACAGTTAGATCTCAAGTCATTAGACCCTGTGCCATTGTCAGTGCCTATGTTTAGAATCACACAGCTCCTGTGCCTGCAAATACACAATAGATGCTTGGGTTTAGCCCATAACAGATTGGGTTTAGCCCATAGGACATTTCAGATAGATCTCAAGCCATTCGACCCTGTGCCCCTGCCAGTGCCTACGTTTAGGATCGTGCCAGCTCATGTGCCTGTAAATACACAGTAGACTCTTGTGTTTAGCCCATAGACATTTGTGTTTAGCCAATATGGCATTTCTGACTGATCTCAAGCCATTTGACACTGTGCCCCTGCCAGTGCCTACATTACACTCGCACCAGCTCCGTATCCTAACACACAATAGATACTTGGGTTTACTCCATGGACATATCAAGGATTTAGCCCGTAGGAGATTTCAGATAAATCTAAAGACATTTGACATAGATCCAAAGAGGATTGATGTTGTGCCCCTGCCAGTGCATGCAGTGCCTGTGAATACACTTTGGAGTCTCACAACGACAACTCTGTCATGAATGGTGACACTGCAAAGTGTTTTTAGCACGAAATCAAACGTCAATCGCAGTGTGTGGAGCCTTCTGTGCTCAGAATGTACTGTGCAGTCGATATTTTTGTGAATTTTGTAGAATTTAGTAATTTGCAAAAGTTTTAAAATAGGAGGGGATTCCTTCCAGCCCACGACGGTCAGTTTAAGCTATAGATCTCCTGGATCCATCAACTGCGTCAAGAGAAAACGGCCGGACAAACAAACAAACAAACACCCACACTTTTGCCGCTTAGTATATAGGACTAGTGCCTTTAGCCCATAGGCGATACTGTATATCTATAGCTGAACACCTATGGAGCCATTTGTATCGACCCATGGAAATCAGCCACTGCTCACAACATGTATTGGCCTGTGCTTCACAGCCAATGCTCACAACAGCCCATAGGAGATTCAGATAGATCTGGTCATTCGACACTGTGCCTCTGTCAGTGCCTCTTTTAGGGTTGCACCAGCTGCCACGCCTCAGGATACACTGAAGCTAACACATGGATGCTTGCATTTAGCCCATAGGAGATTTCAGATAGATCTAATGTCATCTGACACTGTGCCCCTGCCAGTGCCTGCATTTACCATTGTGCCTGCTCCCGTGCCTTTGATTACACTCAACTCTGAACATAGGTGTTTGTGTTTAGCCCATAAGAGGGTTCAGATACATCAAATGTCTCTTGACACTGCGCCCTTGCCAGTGCCTGCATTTACCTTCGAACCTGTTCCCGTGCCTCTGAATACATGTCGGGGTCTCACAGTGGCAACTCTGTAGTGAATGGTAACACAACCAGTGCGAAATGTGCATCAAAGCAACTACCTGCCACTCCTTAGTGGTCAGAATGTACTGTGCAGCTGATATTTTTGTGATTTTTGTGGAATTTAGTAATTTGCAAAAGTTTTAAAATAGGAGGGGACAAATCGCAGTCAATGACGGTTCTTTTGATCCATTGATCTCCTGGATCCATCAACTGTGTAGCGAGAAAATGGCCGGACAGACAAACAAACAAACAGACAGACTCTATGCCGCTTAGTATATAGGACTAGTGCCTTTAGCCCATAGGCGATACTGTATATCTATAGCTGAACACCTATGGAAACAGAGCCATTTGTATCGACCCATGGAAATCAGCCACTGCTCACAACATGTATTGGCCTATGCTTCACAGCCAATGCTCACAACAGCCAATACGAGATTCAGATAGATCTGAAGTCATTCGACACTGTGCCTCTGTCAGTGCGCCTCAGGATACACTGAAGCTAACACATGGATGCTTGCATTTAGCCCATAGGAGATTTCAGACAGATCTAATGTCATCTGACACTGTGCCCCTGCCAGTGCCTGCATTTACCATTGTGCCTGCTCCCGTGCCTTTGATTACACTAAACTCTGAACGTAGGTGTTTGTGTTTAGCCCATAGGAGGCTTCAGATACATCAAATGTCTCTTGACACTGCGCCCTTGCCAGTGCCTGCATTTACCTTTGAACCTGTTCCCGTGCCTCTGAATACATGTCAGGGTCTCACAGCGGCAACTCTGTAGTGAATGGTAACACAACCGGTGCGAAATGTGCATGAAAGCAACCATCAGCCACTCCTTAGTGGTCAGAATGTACTGTGCAGCCGATATTTTCGTGATTTTTGTGGAATTTAGTAATTTGCAAAAGTTTTAAAATAGGAGGGGACAAATCGCAGTCAATGACGGTTCTTTTGATTTATTGATCTCCAGGATCCATCAACTGTGTCGCGAGAAAATGGCCGGACAGACAAACAAACAAACAAACAAACAAACAAACAGACAGACACTATGCCGCTTAGTATATAGGACTAGTGCCTTTAGCCCATAGGTGATACTGTATAGCTATAGCTGAACACCTATGGAAACAGAGCCATTTGTATCGACCCATGGAAATCAGCCACTGCTCACAACATGTATTGGCCTATGGTTCACGGCCTCACAACAGCCCATAGGAGATTCTGATAGATCTAAAGTCATTTGACACTGTGCCTCTATCAGTGCCTGCTTTTAGGATTGCACCAGCTCTCATGCCTCAGAATACACTGAAGCTAACACATGGAAGCTTGCATTTAGCCCATAGGAGATTTCAGATAGATCCAATGCCTTCTGACACTGTGCCACTGCCAGTGCCGGCACTTACCATTGCGTCCACTCCCGTGCCTTTGATTACACTGAACTTCGCATATAGGTGTTTGTGTTTAGCCCATAAGAGTTTTCAGATAGATCAAAAGTCTCTTGACACTGCGCCCTTGCCAGTGCCTGCATTTATCATCGAACCTGTTCTCGTGCCTCTGAATACACTGAAGCTAACACATGGATGCTTGTGTTTAGCCCTTAGAAGATTTCAGATAGAGCTAATGTCTTCTGACACTGTGCCCCTGCCAGTGCCTGCATTTACCTTTGCACCTGTTCCCGTGCCTCCAAATACATAAAGGAGTCTCACAGCGACAGCTCTGGAGTGAATGGCAACACGACAGTGCGAAATTTTCACGAAAATGATCAGTAGACACTCTATAGTGCTCAGAATGTACTGTGCAGTCGATATTTTCGTGAATTTTGTGGAATTTAGGAACTTGCGAAAGTTTTGAAATAGGAGGGGACAAATCGCAGTCAACGACGGTTCTTTTGATGTATAGATCTCCAGGATCCGTCAACTGTGTCAAGAGAAAATGGCCGGACAGACAAACAGACAGACAGACAGACTCTATGGCGCTTAGTATATAGGACTAGAGCCTTTAGCCCGTAGGAGAATCTCTATGGTCAATAGCGTAATCTGCAGAGCATGACGGAGCTAACGCAATCATCGAATTCAGTGCACTGCAGGACAGTACAGTTAGATCTCAAGTCGTTAGACCCTGTGCCATTGTCAGTGCCTATGATTAAGATCTCTCCATCTCCTGTGCCTGTAAATACACAATAGATGCTTGGGTTTAGCCCGTAGACAATTGGCTTTAGCCCATAGGATATTTCAGATAGATCTCAAGCCATTCGAACCTGTGCCCCTGTCAGTGCCAACGTTTAGGATCGCGCCAGCTCGTGTGCCTGCAAATACACAGTAGACTCTTGTGTTTAGCCCATAGACATTTGTGTTTAGCCAATAGGACATTTCAGACATATCTCAAGACATTTGACACTGAGCCCCTGCCAGTGGCTACATTTACACTCACCAGCTCCTGTGCATGTAAACACGCAATAGATACTTGGGTTTAGCCCGTAGACATTTGGGTTTAGTCCGTAGGAGATTTCAGATAGATCTAATGACATTTGAAATAGATCCAGAATAGTTTGATGTTGTGCCCCTGCCAGAGCATGGAGTGCCTGCGAATACACTTTGGAGTCTCACAACGACAACTCTTTAGTGAGTGGTGACACTGTAAATGTCCCGCACTACGATTTGAAGTTGATGTTTCGCGTGTTGGCGTACAGTTCGCGCGTCATTGCCGCTGTGGCCGCCATTTGAATCAGCATGGTTTAGCAGAATTGTGCACCTCACAGTCGAAATTGTTGAAATTTCATGGAATTTAGACTTTGGTCAAAGTTCTAAATGCAAAGATGCAAAACTACGTGTTCTGACGGTCAGTTTAAGCCATAGATCATCGCGATCCGTCAACTGTAGCGAGCGCTAGAGCGCTGACAGACAAACAAACAAACAAACAAACAAACACACGGACAGACTCTTGCCGCTTAGTAATATGGATAGTATAGCATAGCTCTACAGATTCTTATTGTAGTATAGTATAGTAGAATAGGGGCCAATTGTTATAAATCTCGTTCAAATATATTCGATGGGAGATTATTGTGAAGCATAATTCGCGACATGTGAGGAGTCGACTAGCAGCCTAGACATCAAATTGGCTATACAGTGCATATGAAACATAAACTCCAGAATTTTTGAAGAATTTGCTGCTTCCCTCTATACTACAATTAATTGTAGTATATACTACAATGAATTGGTATAGGCCGAATTGTAGTATAGTATAGTATGCTATACTATGCTATGCTATACTATTATGCTACAATTAATTATAGTATAGTAGGACACGTTCATTTGGAGTGTACTGTCTAGTGTACTGACCTCTTTGTTCCGCTTGTGGCCAACCGTACATACCTATTCGACCCGTGCTCTCTCCGGTACAACCATTGTAATGTCCCGTCGTGTAAGTAAGCCACGTATGAACTGAATCGGACAATGTCGTCACTGGAATACGGTGTCTTGGTGTGGGCTTGCGATGCGCTCGTAATCATTGGGTGGGGATTTTGGGCTCTTTAAACAAGATTAGTAGACGGGGGCAGAGCCCCTCGGGGCACTCCTCCCCTCTTTCAGAAGAATTTTGGGAGTTGAATCACGCTGCCCATTGATCAACGAGACATGTCAGTGAGGCTTAGTGGCAATTCTGATCGCAAAATTAATAGCAAATTCGGAATTGTGACCCTACAATACCCCGAATTTGACATACAACACACCTAGCTTCAGCTGAACTGACACAACCAGGTTTTCCACTTGACTTGACGGCACCAATGGTGGTAAGCAAATTCTTCAAAAATGGTCCCACACACCTCAAAACGAAAAGACAACGTCAAATTCGTGATCAGCGTCCCCGAAAAGCCGGAATCGAGTACTTACACGGAAGGTGCCCTGGACAAATCAAGCAACCAAAATTTTGAATTCAAATTTCCCGTCAAAATACGCGTCGGACGAAAAAAGTGCTTATAACAAAAACAACGTATCTTTTGATGCTCTATCACGTGAAAGTTCAATTGACACCAAAATGTCTCGACTGACCCCACTTTACACCGAAATACCGAAAATTTGTAGGAAAAATGTGAATTTCACCAAAAAATTGCCCCCGCCGAAAGCTGCAATTCTGCTCCAGTGAAGATACTTGCAAGCCTCACAAACCCTGTTAATATCGTCGGAATCGATCCGCGCAGTCAAAAATGGGAAAGGCACCACTTTTGAATTTGGACTGAAAAATCGATTTTTTCGATTTTCACACAAAATTCGGCCTCTCCGAAAGAAGTGACCTACCACACATTTATAGAGCTCGCCGAGCTCTATCGAATGGTGTTTGTCCCATCTCGATACGAGCACCCTATCAATAGTTACGCCGGCCCGAAGTTTTGCCCGGAACTCCGGGACCCAACTTTGGGCAATATTTCCCAGCCCTGGGTACATCTGACCGGATTCAACAATGCGGTGCGGTCATTGGCTATCTGAGATGTGCCAGTTCACAATAAACTAGAACTTCTACTTTAAAAATAAAACACTTACAGCGGGGGCCGCGAACCCTATTTTTGGGTCGAAAAACCGGGTTTTTGCTACCCGGCCCGGGCAGGACCGGACCCAGCCCGGCGGCGCTCCCACCGTCGGATAGCCCAATGTCTTTTACATATTCGGCCCAAAGCTCGTCTCACTACGTTCTACCAGAACACTATTCTAAGCGTCCAAAGTTCATCGGAGGCCGAAAAACCGGGTTTTTGGCAACTTGCCAAAAATCGGGTCCCGGACGGAAGTCGAGACCTTCGATCCACCCTGCGCCTTCCAGAGACCTATCGAATAAAAAAAAATTCGCCCCGATCGATCAACTCTAGCCCGACTTATGAGCGTTCCAATTTACACAGAATCCGCACGATCACTATAGCACTCCTCCCTTTTGGAGGGGAGGAGTGCAAAAAATCGTTTAGCGCTCTTAATGAAGTCACGAAGCGCTTTTAAATGGCAACTAGCGCTTTTAATTTGTCACAGCAGCTTTTGCTTGCCGCTCTCCGTAAATGGCAGGAGGTGCTTTTAAAATGACAGAACGCGCTTTTAAATGGCATGTTGCGCTTTTAATTTCTCCGGCAGTATTCCCCTGGACTTGACGCGGTGGAGGAGCGTATTCATGGCGTGCAGCAATGGCCAGGCATCGCTGTTTGCGCGACAGGGCAAAGCAGGGAAGAGGCTCAGCCGGCCTAAGCAGGAGGTGAATTAGATGGGGGAGTGTTTATTCCACTTACAGTTTGCACTAAAACTCGGTCGACGTCGCGCCTGGCGGGTCTCAGCTGAGGCTTAGCGCGACCACCAACTTCAGGGCGCGCTCCGCGCGCCCTGAAGTCGGTCACCGGTCGCGTTAAGCCTAAGCTTCGACCCGCCAGACTGCGACGCCGACTGACTCTTGTGGACTGTGGGCGCAGGGCGAGCCTAAGCATAGCCTGAATTCAAAGGAATATACGCTGTCAAGGGATAACAATGTGTTCAATCAAGCAATGCGAATTTTGGACATCCAAGTTACGTGAATGCACACAGAATGCAACGAGAAAATCATCCATTCAGTGCGCTCGCTTATATCCCCACCGTCTGCCTTTTGGTTGACCATCGGCACGGCTCCGCAGCTTCCACGGAATTAAAAGCGCAAGTTGCCATTTAAAAGCGCATTGTGCCATTTCAAAAGCGCTTCCGGCCAAATTAAAAGCGCGCCGCTGCGTTTCGCGGCCGCCAGAAATTAAAAGCGCAAGATGCCAATTAAAAGCTGGACGTGCAATTTAAAAGCTGCAAATATTTATCCCCATTACAAATATTTATCCCCATATCCGCAGTCCATGCTCCTTCCATTTCTGAAGAAATTTCGCCGCTATATCATCAGGTGAAAAAGTCGATTTTCGACATTTCCATATTTTGATTGA